>JAGDQP010002036.1:27062-63427 GCA_022664845.1 Lepisma saccharinum | reverse complement strand
ATATATATATATGTGTGTGTGTGTGTGTGTGTGTGTGTGTGTGTGTTTTGCTATCCCAAAAGCCCTGTTTCTGGAGAATGATCCATATGTACATAAAGGGTGGATTAAAGCATTTTGGTTTTTATTTTATTTTTTTTTTAATTTTATTCATTTATTTATTTATATATTTTTTTTGAAAAGAGGGTCAATGAGATGCAAATTTTATCCTAAATAACCTAGTTAAGACAATGCAATACACAATACCAGAGTCAGTTTGGGGATATGGTGTTTAAGGTCCTTTCTAATGACACCACAACGTGCCTCTTGGCGTTTCCCCTGTGAGCTGAAGAACTTAACTACTCTATAAAGAGATTCATCTGCTATCATAAAGTGAACGATCTCTGCTCATTATTACACTTACAAGCCTCACTATAAGTGAGTGGTCACGGAAAATAGAAGGTTGTGAGTTAGAAAATGAAAATTATTTGTTCTGTATGAATTTCTAAATCATTGTTCCTTATGAAACTAATTAGGATCACGTGCACTTATCTAACCCATATTTTAATGATCACATTGGGCACCAGATTACTGGAAAACCAGACTAAAAAGAGCTGTTTTATTCTGTTTGGCATTTTGCACCCTGACGTCCGATTTCACGTGACTACCCTCCAGGCCCGCTGCCAGGATTTTGTCAAGGGGGGCACAGATGAACTCTTTCTCTTTCTGTCTCGTATACATATGACCCTTCTTAACCGAGTAGTTAACACACTATTTTACACTCGGTACGCATAGTTCCCACTGTTTCTTCCAGGTATCGGGGGGCTTTGCCCCCCTGGGGATTTTCAACCGCTCCCCTCGAAAGAACTAGTGTCAACACTTGTATTACTCATACGTATACTGAAATACCTATATAGGCAGATTCTATAAATATTGTTTCTGTTATTTTGAGGTTAACTAAGGAAATACGGCATATTGTAAAGTAACATTTTTTGTTATTTTATATTTTAGTACATTGGAGTTAATATGCATTATTTATAATTTTCGGGAGCTCCCCCATGAGCCTCACCCGAATGAAATATTCTGGAAGAAAGGCTGATGGTTCCGGGTTCGGTGCTGAGGCAATTTAAGAGCTACTTACAAAAAAATAATTAACGAATTCCAGTCCAGAATCCAGAAAATAACGGCTGATTAACTACTGCTATTTTAATAATAATCTATATTTGATTTTACATTCATTAAGAACTCGTTTTTATTCATGTAGAAAAATATTCTTCGAAGGAACTGTTCTTACAGAATCACCTGAATGGTGACAAGGCAGACTAGATCAAGTACAAAATTTTCAGAATTTGAGTTGTGTGTACGAAGTTACTGGTAATGGTGTGAATTTTAATCTGACAAAGTAGACCAGCTGTCCTGTTAATTAAATGGGCATAATTAGATATAATTTAGTGTCTCCAATTTAGTTTGTGTATTTTTTGACAGGACATAATGGACCAATGTTAGCTGGTCTAGTCTGCTGGACCAATGTTAGCTTGTCTAGTCTGCTGGACTAATGTTAGCTGGTCTAGTCTGCTGGACCAATGTTAGCTGGTCTAGTCTGCCAGACTACCGTCCCTGCTGCATGATTTTTCGGGTTTTAAAATCTGTTGTGATGAACTAAGAAAAAATATTGAATAATATTTAATATTTATACGTACCTGACCAATATTTTTACATTAAAAATAATTGTTTCTATTATTGTATTAGTGAAAGCTGTTTGCTGATTATTTACTTTGCAAAAGTGTTTTATGTTATTTATTTATTAGGAAGAATGCAACAGACGTATTCCCAGTTACAGCATTCCGTAAAAAGTAAATTAAAACTTAGTTTCCTATTTTACCAGGAATGTTTAGTAAAATGTAATCATCCCATTCTGCTGTCAATAGTATCAACAAAATCAATGCATAATTATACTAAACACCAGAGAAATACATCAATATAAAGACAAGTTTAAAACTAACATAGCTTACCCAAGTGGTGTAATAATACATACGTAATATATATAAGTTAATACAATATCAAAACAAAGTAAATATAAAGATATAAGAATAATATAAAACTGATAAAACAAATATAAGTAAATGATGTACAATTCTCCTTTAGGATTTATGTTTCCATCGTAAATTTCTTTCTTGCCATCCTTTGTTTATAAACTAGAACTAGTTATTGCAATTTTGCTCCCTTTAGAATATTTTTATTACATTATTCTGGAAACTTCTTTGGCTTTGATTATATATGTCTACTTCATGTTTCATTCCACATAACCTGCTGTACGTAAAGCACATTCTCCAAATGGGTGACTATTTTAGAATTTCAGTCGGGCGGTGTTTCATTCAGTGGAAAAGGCCATTATTATCCATTCGGGTTCTAGTATCCGGTATCTGAAATTGGATTTCAGAGAGTAGGTCTATACTATCTACGCAGTTATGAATTAATTTATAAAGAAAGAGTGAGTCAATAATGATTATCCAGTTCTCCAGCGTAATGAGCTTAAAATTCTGAAATAGGTTTTAATAATGTTCAAATTTAAGATAAAAACAGTTGTTTTCTACGTTAGGAGCCTGAGAAATTTAGATTGGATCTTTTATATTTTCTGACAATTAATTTGAGGGGTGGGATCCCAGATGATAGACGCATATTAATGTTTAGATCGAACCAAGGAATAATATAACTTTTGGTATGTATTAGTCATTCATAAGTCCCTTGCTGTTCTACAAATCAATCCTAGAATCCTGAAAGATTCTGCTATTATATTGTTTATATGATAATTAAAAGTTGGTTTAAAGTCAAAAATAACCCCCAAGATCTTTTATTATTTCTGGTCTTGGTAAAACACTGTTATTAATTGAATAAGGAAACTGAATAAACATTCGTCGTCTAGTAAATGTAATCGTAGTGCATTTTTTTATATTCGTATCTAATTTATTTCTGTGACACCACCTATTTGTGCTATCTAAGTCTTCTGTAATTGATAATCTTTGATCGATTCAACTTTAGAAAATATTTTAAGATAATCTGCATACAAAAGGTTTTTCAGAGTTTAGATGATCGGAAAGATTGGAACGTAAAGATCAAAGATGTTCGCAAGGTGATTAAAATTTTGATTATCTTTGGAGCCTAAGATGGTAATTGAATTCCTATCCTATAGACCAGGGGTCCTCAGGTCCCCGAACCAGAAAGCTACTCGACAAATATGAAATATGCCTTGAGATACTAAAATACAATGAAAGTTGTGTGATAAAATTCCGTGGTTAGACAGTAAAGCTACCTGTAAACGTAAACGAATAATGCAAACGTTAACTAATCTCCTTGACATCGAGACCATGAAGGGCTGTGAACTAGTCCAAAATTTACCTTTTCTTAATTTCCAGATGTTAAGGAGCAATATAAGATTTGTTTTAAATATTTCTGGGGTACGTAGACCTGCATCCAGGATATCTGAAGAGGTGCTCCCTTCTCGTAGACTAACTTTCGTGAACGCATTGAATAATCACAGATATAAGTCAACAATCGTAATCATAGTAATATGATAACCTTTATTTGTAATTTGTTCTTTAACCTTGATTTCGTACCCACTTTTAGAGCGCAATTTTTAGCCGACCTTTGTCTCTGGCGAGCAGACTGAGAACATAATTACGTTGAATTCAATGTCACTAGGTATTCTCCCGGTATGTATCTGGTGGCACTAAGGAAAACCAGGAAGAATCTCAATTTGGATGATCTCCCCGAGTGGGACTCGAATTGATGAAACTCAAGCCTACGAAAGCATAGTAGGACACCACAACTGGCTGAGCTACTGAGGTCAGTGAGAATATGTAGTACAATATGAGTAAACAATATTTACATATATCACGTGCCAGAGAAATTGGGAAATATACTATACAAGTCTATCTTTCAGTCTACTACCTGTTATAGAAAATTGTAATATATTGCGTTTGTTTATTTTATTACGTACAGCCAGCAACATAGGGAGTTGTTTTTCGATTGGGGAAGCAAAGTCAAAATAGCTTTCTTATTCACATATTTAATATATGAGATTGCCTTGCTCGGAAGTGGTACCTTGTTCCGACATCCCGGTACGTAATATAGCTGTAAAGAAGGAGCCTACTATTAGAACTGAATACCAGTCATTAGTATGACTTCCATTTTGGGACAAAGGAAATGAAAATAGGACAAATTCGCCCTGCCTACAGCTCAATGTAATAAAAATATTGAATTATTTTTGAAGTTGATAAATAAAGAGGGTAGAGAGTGAAAGTTACCTTACTTTATTAACAATCAACATAAATGTGTAAAAATTTTGTACTTGTTAATGTATGATTGTTTCGAAAAACTAATGGATTACTCGAAAATATGCTATGTGCACGGCATATACAAAATAGCCGGAGTCGTAAGGGAGGGGACTTGCCCCCCCCCCCCCTGTTTGCCTACGGCACTGCAACTCTCGTGTATCTGATAGTATTTGGTAATTTGCAGGTACGTCAAATTATTGAAAACAGTTTACCAAGATGCTGGGAAAGATATATTCAATCCGTTAAATGGATTTCGCTTAATAAAATCACTTGTAAGAGACATGGAAGAAGCATTAGCTCTCATAAGCGAGAATGATGAAGGTAAGCTGTCTGTTGGTAGATTTTAAAATTGCGAGTAATCTATAAACATGTATGTAGCATGCGGTTAGATGCTTCAGTCGTTGAGGTATCAGAAGTTATATTCAATTCGATGATGCCAATATCTTCGATGTGTATAATGATTTCACCTTGACTAGAATGAAAAGGCTCTTTTCCGAGAAGTTAATTAAATAGAGGAAACGACATTTAAACTACAACGATAACAAAATATGAAGCATCGTAGTAGAGCCTTGTTAGTTTTCTTTTACAAAACTTACAAAACTTGATTTGTAATCAATTAATCTCGTGGTTCTGCATTTTGGTTATAAAATATTTAAATTATGTTATGCTGTGGCTTTCATATATCAGCTTTATATATCTACCATACATATATAGTCATTGCTATACTATAATATAGTAGACATGAGGGACAAACATTGAAAAAGTAAAAACAGTAGTAAGAAGAACCTATCCTATTTACCGGGCGTATCCCTTTTATCGATCGTAAAATACTAAAATTGTGCATTGCTGCATATGTGAGAAATCATGCACCTATTATCGAAAGTTTAAAATCAAAATATTATTAAACATGCACAGTTTACTGTTCCAAATAGGCAATTGTTTAAATTTAAATGATATTTTAATTTTCATAACAATGTTCTTGTGTTCCTTTAATATTTGTCGCTGAGAGCGTGAATTCATCTATAAACTGTAGTTAAGAAATAGCTAAATCAAATGATTGATCATTGTTCAAAAATATTATCTGTGTATCTATGTTGTTATTGCAAAAGTTCACGCATGCGATATTTGCCCATGTACTCCACCAAATGGCAAGTGTACTGACTTCACGTATAAGCAAAAGATGTCCTACCTTTCAACTTCCTTGACTCGCAGTGCACTCCTGAAGCATATACAGAATTGGTATTGTAGGATTCCAAATGCATTGGTCGAACATTGTAGGATGCCAGTACTTACGAAACATTGAAGACTTGATAATTGAGAGTAACTGGTTCTGTAATCTTGCAGCATTTAATGCAACGTTACACAGTGATTTCAAAAATGAAGACGCAAAGTATATTTAGGAGGAAAATGTTATCTGGGCACCATCTTTCTTTCACATCGCAGTCACTGCAAAATCCAGCAACAAAGTACTCTACTCAGAGTAGTCAAAGTGAACGTATCAAAGAGTATGGGAAGAAAAGGTAGAACATGGTTCTTAAAGGGATAAGCTGAAAAAGAAAGCATTAAATAATTCCTGTGTGTCATATTAAGAAAATTAGTTTAAACACTGAGATTTTTAAACATTTGAAAACAGGGATTTATTTTTAATGAGCCAATTTCTCATGTTGCCCCTAGAACTTGTCTGAAGTAAGGGAAACGTGAAAAATCTGTAAGAAAATAACATTAACAAATAGATTAGCCAAATTTATGCCAAATTTATGTTTTTACAAATCGCAAAACAACGCGAGCATCGCCAATTTGAATAATTCAATTAATTTAGGCATATAACGCGAAATATCCCATTAAGTTAAAAAGCTTTCCATCGGCCTAAACAACTCAAGCATATGTGCACTTTTATGCATGTGTTTTTCATCACGCAATTTACTGGCAAAAATATTCATTTCATAAATTGACGTAACAAAATGGGTCAAGTTGCAACTTTTGCAAACGTGTGATTTTTCTGCCGTCAGTTTTGTTGATATCAATTCTGCCAACAACTCTTTGTGCAGCTTGAAAGGTGGTTTTTGTTCATGTAAAGTTGAAATGATCTTCTTCCTCATTTTATAGACCAAGATGAAGAAACTTTTTCTTCTATTTATCACTAGCATCCGATTCCTGTGCAGTAAAATTCAAGCTTAATAAAATTTGGTTCAAGACTAAAGATCTCCTATTTTCTTAGGAAAAATGTTTGCAATCTTAGGTAAATCTTAAATATAAGAAGAAAGATTAGTTTTAGATAAGAGAAGGCAAACAAATCCAGATTTTTTATTCCGGCATTTAAAAATCTGGAATCTCCATTTTTTTACAATGTATTCCAAACTATTCCAGTTTTTAAAATTAGGAAATATTCACATCTGAAACTCAAATATAAAAAAGAAAAAAAATCGAATTTCGCCGTCCCTAGTTTAAATAATTGTGGGTACATAGGGTAAACATCTTAGATATTTAAGTGTCTTACTAATTAATGCCTGAGTTAGGGATTCCTTTTGCATTACACATTTCAATCCATTGTCTACTCTTAAAAGTTTTGTTTTTGTATCCTCCTGATAATGAATCCCAAATTAGTTTCTTTTTTCCTAATCCCATCTATAAAGCTTCCAGTATCAAAATATTTGATCTTTTTGGCAAAATGAGAGAAAGAAAAATATTTCTGTTCGACAGAAACCTCCACGAAACTGTACAAAGGATCAACAAATGGAAGGTAGAAAGGTCTTACGTTTTGAAATATAATGTTGACCAACTTTGTTGCCGATGACATTATGTAGGACACGACAGCATGGCTTTCAGAATGTCACTGGCCGAAAGTGGGCGATAATGCATAAAATGATTGATTCGTTTAGGATCATTTACGGAATGACTCTTGTGTTCATTTTAAATCGCGTGACGGAAATAACATTTTCGTGAAAGTGGTCTTAGGCTTGCATTTGTTATATTTCTTTAAAAATAAGCTTTAATTAGCCTGAAAATTTGGTTAATGCTTAAAAAAATTATTGTTAACATTTGGCGAAATTTACGTTATTTAACAATTTGAAAGACCATAAATTCTTCCCAAAATACCGTTAATTCTGTTTTCTTTAATTATATTAATCTTTCCTATGTTATCTGGACTGCGAATTTTTTCTGTTTCTACCATCACTTTGAAGACATTGTAAGATATTGCCTAGTAAATTTTTATTCACACTAGTGACTCTGAGATCTTAGAGAAACTAGTACAGTAACTTAACCAAAAACTGAGAAGTAGCGGTTATTATTATTCATATGTTTTTTTCTGAATCGAATCGATACGTTCAAAAGAACGTTTCATATGGAGGTTCTGTCTGTCGCGTCTTTCAACTCTTAAATCACTGGACGGATTTCAATCCAATTGTATATGTATGTGATCTATACAAAAAAGCTACCCAGAAAATTTGAGAGTGAATTATCTTGGACACTTTAAATCCGTATTTTATTGAAGGCTTGGAATAATTTATTCCAATCATCTCTTACACCTCTGACTGGACAGATGTCATATTGTATCTACAGAAAATCTTATCGTAAAATTTTGAGTGGGTGAAACACCTAGGAAAAAATTGCATTTTCTTATTGAAGGCTCACATACATCTCCCTCATCCTCCCGTCAATTCACAAACTGGATATACTATATTGTAAGATCTGTTTTAATTACCATGTTTCAATATTCTAATCCAGTAGCCTACATAGCAGAAAGATAGAACAAGGTAGTATAATGTATAAATTACTCATTTAAACAAGTATAAGTTTTCTTCAGTGAAATAGTTTTGTTTGCTCGTTAGATTTTTAATGGGTTACTCAAACACAAGTACAACTATGTGCTACTTGACAATAGCCAAGAGTTGATCTTGATTCACAATAGATGGCAGCAAAACCGTTGTAATATTTTGGTGAGTGAACTTTGTAGTTGAGTTTAATTTTGAAGAGTTTGAAATTTATTGTATTCATTCAAATTGATTAGTTACAACTAGCTGCTTGTTTGTTTCGACTGGTTTTTATTCATGGAATACAGGAACTATGAGCATTATTAGTCACGAGATTTGGAACAATCATATCGAAGCAACTCTTGCAAGGAAAATTCGTGATACTTCCTTGCCAATTCTTCCAGCTATAAAGGAAATAAGAAGATTGGAAGTTGCTAGGAATAGGATTATTGTGAAACAGCTTATCGATATAACATTGTTTTTAGGCAGACACTGTTTAGAATTTCGAGGGCATCGAGAGATATTGACAAGTAGACTACGGGGAAATTTCAAAGATCTTGTTGTGCTACTAGCGGAGCATTCTCACACGATGGCAACGTACCTAACCGCTTTAACTGTTACCAGGAAAATGAAGTCACCTGTCCTTTTTGTCATGGCGACGACAAAACCAGTTATACTTATCTTAGACATACATTTTGCCGATAAATAAGAAATGTAAAGATGTTCAGCGCGTCTGTCGATAGCTCGTTTGACAAGTCAAGGAAGGAGCAAGTGTATTTTATAGTAAGATACGTTAATGAAGAAACGGGTGATATTAATGAACGACTCTTGGCTTTAAAAGAATCGCCAAAAACAACTGGTAAAGATTTGTCTAGATTATTCAATGAAGCATGTGAAAAAATAGTCTAGATTGGGTCTCGGGTCTTGTTGAGCAATCACATGATGGGGCATCGAATATGCGCTCTCCGTACAAAAGTCTCCAAGCGCTGATTAAGGAACAAAATCTGAGGGCAGCATATGTATGGTGTTGGGCGCACAGACTAAACCTGATTGTGACTGCTTCCGTCGGATCCACTGTAAATGCAATGGATCTTTTTGGTATTTTAGAGAATATATTTTTATTCATAAGCAACAGCAAAAGACGCGTTCATTTGTTCGAGGAAAAACAAAAGAAGCATTACCATAACCAATGAATTAGAAGGTTAATGCGAGTTAATATCACAAGATGGATGTCCCATTCATACGCTCTGGAAACTGTATTGATAACATTTGAGGCCTTGTTGGAAGCCATAGAGGAAATTCGACACATTGAAGGACCTTCTGATAAGCAAGCTGGCGCCCAGGCAGGAGGGTTTATTGCGTATTCTACTTCGGAGAGGTTTGTGTTAACTGCGACAACTTTTGTTAAGATTTTTAAAATCATTGACCCTTTCACGAAGATGTTACAAAGTCCAACTTAGATTTGTTATTTGCATGCAAATTCTATGCTTGAAACAAACCTGACAAGTATCAAGATCTCCTAAATAACTTTAATATTATCGTCTCGGACGGGAAGAATTTCATAAAGGGCACTGAAATTGAATTTCAGCCTCTATGTCACCCTCGCTTGAGAAAACGTAAGATGCGTGGCGGAATAGCTGATGACGAGCCAATTATGGACCCCATAGATTCACTCAAGGTGGAAACGTTCTACGCCAGCATTGATATGGCCATTACACAAATGAAGGAGCGCTTTGCAGGAGAAGATAATGCTATTACTCTAATGCTTCTGAGAGATTTGTCTTTGCTCTCACTGAAACGTCTTTCCGAGGTCCGCAATAAAGGTTTACCTGAAGATGCATTTACTTCGTTCAGCTCAACTTTTGGGAAATACGTGAACGTTGACGAAGCGAGAAAGGAATACATTACCTTTCCTTCTTGTTTCGAAGAGCTTGGGAAAACGGTTGACCTACCTAGGCATCTTCACAGCAAAAATAAATGGATTGTAGATTCGGGCATAAATAGCGAGAAAGACCCGAATTCTTCTGATGATGGTGTGTCGGATGATAACGAGAATCTGGGAATATCTAAACCTTCCAATGTTGGCAGTCTTCCAGAAATTTTCAAAATATTTTGCAAGTTTAAAACTGAAAACTGTTTTCCCAAATCTCCCTTCTGAAGATTGCTGTCACGTTGCCCGTAACGAGTGTTACCACTGAGAGGTCGTTTTCTACATTAAAGCGAGTCAAAACTGATTTGAGATCTACAATGGGTGGTGACGGACTA
Source organism: Lepisma saccharinum (assembly GCA_022664845.1). NCBI lineage: Eukaryota > Metazoa > Arthropoda > Insecta > Zygentoma > Lepismatidae > Lepisma > Lepisma saccharinum. The sequence continues at coordinate 53,100 of JAGDQP010002036.1, read as the reverse complement.
GAGGGCTTGATTGCAATTGCTAGTGAATGGGACATCTCCATTGATTACGAAAAAGTGATAGATATATTTGCTTCATATAGTTCAGTACTTACGGAAAATCGTATGCTTTAGTGCCACTGATATGTGAAATGTGTCTTGTGAATTGTATAATTATTTCTGTATGCAAAATGGCCGAAAGCTAACAAGCTATAAAAGAAGATGTGGTTTAGAAAATAAACGTCATTGACGATGTACTGTTCTCTGACTGGTGGATATTAACAGGGTAGGGCCAGTGTTCATCTATCGACGTCAATTTTGAAATCAGTTTGATTGCGATTGAGGCACGTGAAATATGTATTAGAATGTACGCCAACACTAAAAGTTCGATACATTCTCTTTGAAGTTAATACTTCATATAATAATAAGAATGTTAAGTGAGCGTTCAGTTAGCTATATTATCTAAAATGAAGCATTTATTTGTGAGTTAAAAGTAGATAACATAGCTCTTTTACTAACCAATGATCGGAACATAACGCATTGAGGAAGTGTCGTTTTTATAAATTTCAGTGATACAATTAAAGTTTTAAAGCATTACCTTATCTATGTCTGTTGTGTAAAAAAATATTATTTCATACGACTTATTTCTACTTATTTTGTATTTTTGCGAAGAGAATTTTGTTAAGAAATATATTTTTTGACACATTGAGATTTCGGTTAAAACAGTTCCTTAAATATTTGGTCTTCTCTCGCGAAAAGTCATATTAGGGCGTTGCGGTCGGTAAAGAGGAAGAAGTAAGATAGATGCAAAAGAAGAATAGCAACGAGACGACAGCGAAGTCTACGGTGATCAAGATGATCATCATCACCGAGCATCTCGCAAATCCGTATGCGCTATATATGATCTTGTTTTCAAAGCTTACGAGGGGAGAATGCTTAACACGATATGAAAATGGTTTCGTTGACCTCACTCAGAGTGAAGCCAAGCAGCAGAACTTGAGTAAGTCTGCCAAGTTCGAATTGCAAAATATAGGAGTGGTGGAGCCTCATACAAGAAATTAAGAATGCTGCGTACACAACTGTAGCTTGAGGTGTAAGCACGAAAACAAAAGAGGATAAGGCACTAAAAATATTGAAGAGCAACAGCTCAGAATTGAGAACGCCAAGCGTATAAAAAACTATGAAATCCTTTACCCCTCATTAGACCGCTTAGCAGTTCAGAAGAGGACATTGAGAGTTTAATAGAGAAAACTGTAACATTATGGTCAACTTAGTATCCAGTAGAACACTTAAATCCAACGAAAACCAAAGCCACGTAGAAAATGTTTCCAATTGTATATCAAAAAGAGTACTATTCTTACAAGATTGATTCAATTCCTGAAAAAATCACACAGCCAAAGACTGGACAGAGAAAACGCGTTCTAATTTCTTTTCTTACCTGCAACAGCAAAAGCAACCTTACAGAAAAAAGCTGGTGCTATTGCCATATATATTATCAGGTTTATGAAGTGTTATGATCCTTGAGTTTCTGGTAATACTGTTCTTCTGTAAGAATAAGTTAGTCGTTTGTTTAGCATACTTTGCTATAAACAACTGTTATATAGTGTGTACGATCCGTGCGATCGTCACATCTAGTTCCTAATTTCAGCTTTACTGTGAACTAGAATTTGCGATAAGTCTAATATCGCACAAATGAGCTCAGATATTAGAGTCATGGTACCTTGCTATTGCATTGAGATGCAATCCTTAAGCCTTGCAATGGACTCAGAAATGGTCGATTATTGAGCATTTATGAGTGCATCCCAATGAGAGCTAAGACTTGTAAATCAGCTTAACTAGTTTGAGTAACATAGGGATGTTGAACATAAAATCACACTTCAATTTAAAGCAACGCGTGGATGAGCAAGACTAATTTACAACTAATTTAATATACAAACAATTAATTACTAACATTGGAATATGCTATTGATATCCAGAGTACCAGTAAACAACTCTAAGGTGAGTGCGTGAAAGTCTGAATGGCAAAGATACTTACTTGAACTATCGTCGTCTTCATCGATGTGTCTCGTATAGCTAATAACGAAATTATGAAAGGAGGAGACCTGACGTCTCACTCTTTTAAGCTTTCGGATCATGGCAAGCAATTTAGAAATAGGAGACCTAACGTCTCACTCTTTTAAGCTTTCGGATCATGACAACCAATTTAGAAATACACTGGTCAGTGACATGAGACTAAAGAAGTCTCGATTCATAAATGTCATCTTTTACGTCACAGACTTTAAGGCAGTCACCTCATGTCGTCCACCGGTTCAGCAATATTTCATTGTCGTATGGTTTAAGAAATGCGGAAATTATTATTAGTCTTGCTCGCGTTTGCTGTCTTTATTTCCTATTTGTACATACTTTCTTATTTTTCAATCCATATCATAAGATATTTCTGTCTTACATTTCTTTAAATTGTAGAAAAATAATACGCAATGAATAAAATACAATTTGCCTTATTTTACAAAGGCTTATGTGATCATAATAGATTGAAGATCCTGATTGGTTGTAATTCTCTTATTATATCTTGTCAGAGTTCGAAGTATATGGACGTATCTGAAATATGTCCTCGGGGCTAGGTTCGGTTCTACACATTATCGTAGGATATACGTAAGTCGAAAATGGAAGCAAGAATTACATTTAGATATGTACTGACTTATGCGAATCACAGTTGTCAATAAAGATAAAGGCAGTTCTACAAATATTGTTTGCTTTTAGTAGCTTGTTTATTCATCTTCCATGGCTCCTACAAGATGCCTTACACATGTTCGAGTATTCTTATTAATTACGTAGATACGTTTTATAAATATCAAATGCATAGCAGCTGGCTAGAATTTTGGCTACTTATGATAAGGCAGAATATACTACCGAACCTGAAGAACACATTGAAAGACTCATCAAGCTCTGATCGCCTCAAAACATGAGCAGAAAGCTGTCTTGTGTATATGGTTGAACCAAAGTACCTCAACAAGAATAAATATTCATAGTAGAGAGTACGCAACACAGTGGTGCTAGCATCGAATATATTAAAATGATGCTATCTGCATCAGCGGTAACCCATTACATCCTACTCTGGATTCTGATTCTAGTTCTGGTCCCCCTACGACGATATAATTTACTTGTAACCAAAACAGGTTTTCTAAAAGAAGCGGTGGTGTTATATCTCAAATTTCCTCATTTTTAAATTGCAAAGAAGAAGAATGATAGCAAAGGACAAAATAGCTGTATATATGTACTTTCGCCACCTACAACGGCAATAAATGCATGTTTGTTGTTCTCGCAAAAATGCCTTTCTAAGATCTAGAATGATGTGGAAAGTTTCGTTTCGCTTCATTTACCTTAATTTATACGAAATATTTGGTCTTTGATGAAGGCTGAAAGGAATGTAACTTTTTCAGATTTGTCTTGAGCACTATCCTATGAGTAAAAAAACATATCAACTAGGTTTTCGTAGTCAATGAAGATGTCCCATTTGCTAGTGATGACAAACTAACCCTCTAATCGCTCACCCTTCATCGTATATGTCAAGTCTATTTCAGATTATAAAATTACCTCTCAGTGGACACACTTGTTACTGGCAATAGTAATCCTCAGAACATATTGCAGGTTTGGCAAAACAGTTTTAAGTTTTAGCTTGCCACGTATTTTGACAATTCTTGAGCAGGCTTCCAACACTGGAAGATTTAGATTTCCTCAAATACTTGACAGGAGGAGACCATCAACATAAGAGTTACACTCTTTTCGATGTCCACTTTCAAATCTACATTCAATTTTTTTTTTCGCTGTGACCATTTTTCCGTCAACCATTTTTTCGAACTGTTAAAAACCGGAAGAAAAAGCGTTGATCTACCTAGCCAACCTTCACAGAAAAAAAAGTCGATTGTAGATTTGGACATGGATGAAGACGAGTCGTCTAATTCTCATGATGATGTTCCATCATATAACATTTGGGGAAATATAAACCTTTCAGTGTTGGCAGCCTTTCCAAGAGTTGCGAAAATATTTTCAAGTTAAAACTGAAAACTGTTTTCCTAAATCTGAAGTTTTCTGTCTCTTGCCAATAACGAATATATTCACTGAGAGGTCACTTTCTAAGTCGAAACAGATTTGATATCTACAGTGGGAATAGGAGGGACCGAATAGACGGTTTGCCAATAATTGCCAGCGAATAGGGACATGCCCATTGATTATGAAAAACGTGGCTGACATGTTTGCTCCTTAAAGGATATTGATTACGACAAAACTGATTATTTAGTGACACTGATATGTGAAATGCTACAAATGTTGAGCACTCCTAAAATTCACATTTGCTACATATTTAACTGGTCGACATGGTGTGCCATCATACAGTGCCAATTCAGTCTGGTGTCCACTCACATTTTTATTTTCCCTTTCCTAACAAAAGTGTTAGTGTTACTAACTATGATGTACGCTTAGACGCGGCGAATGCACCAATCAGTGTAGCTCTAGCTGTTTTAGGTGTTTTTTTTTGTTTCTACTGTGAAAAAAATTGTGACCCTTAAAAATAAATACGTTTCCTTTCTAAAATTAAAGAATACCTATGAAATGCAGCATTTGAAAATACACTGTCTTTCCTTGGGGTGGGTCAACCTAAAGGGAGGTGGGTCCTGCTGAGGTAAGGCTTGCATGACCTCTTTCGAAATGAATGGGCGCCACTGTTTGGTTGATAGGATGATGATACACGGTAACTGCAAGGTTATGACATTTTTCTACTTGAAATTTTACGAAAAAGAAAAACACAGTATTCAGATTTGAGGCACAAATTAATTATTTTAGGACACAATAAGCTTTAACTTTTCCTCACTTGGAAGTAATTTTAATTGTAATTCTAAGACTTCATATTTTTTCATACTTTAGATCGTTGAATTTCTAAATGACTGCAAAGTATCAATGATAAACAAAATACTATTCTCTACATCTTCTCTACTATTATGCAGGTTCATATTTCGACTGTTATTGAGATTTAGATTGTGAACCTGCATGAATCGCCGTAGTTCATGCGGTAGCACGTCTGACTACGAATCGTGCGGCCCAGGTTCAAAATCCCGGATAGGACACTGGAGAATTTCCCGGAAGTGTTCCCATGCCTGGCACTTTGAAGTACATTCAACCTCCTATCAATTTTAGTACCAGAGTGTCCTTGGCACTTCTGGGCACCTTGGGAAAGTAAGGGTGGTCGAGCGTGGGGCTGACCACCTCACTTCGTACTGTAGGTCGAGAATATGTGGAGCGTTATTTTCACAATCCCATGCGCCATTAATTTCACAGAGGATAACATAATAGTAGAAAGAAAAATCTTAGTATGCATTGCTTGAATATTTTTGGGAAGTGAAGCGTTTCTGATTTTCGTCAGTCACATTACCTTCAACTCTGTTTCCTGACTTTTCCACGGAAGTAGCAGAAAATTTTTAACAGTGCATAAAGTTTCAGACTGAACCTTGTTTAATTGATTCTTAATTTACAACTTCCTTGTACCTCGAAGATTTCAAATGCTTTTCTTTGTCGACTGACCAAACAAATTAACGTCAAGCTTTATTCAATACTTTACACGTTGTAAGAGAGAAAGTCTTTGGTTTAGGTATTCAAGTGAGAAACTAGACATGGTGCGCACAAAAGAGCAGAAATTAGCTTGAGTGTGCATTATTAACATGTGTACCCGCACATGCCAATACTGGTCTAGAAGCGATCTGTAGTTTTATTTAGCGTATATATCAGTAAGGGAATCTTCTGCCTTGTGATTATGATAGATGAAAGACTGATATTAACTATTTAGTCATATTGTCAGTACAGTAGAACCGCTGTAATCCGACCTCCGATGGTTTGACTCTGCATAATCCGACTATGACGGCGGTGTAGGAAATATCGCGGATTTCTGCACTTGTCCTTGAAACACTACGTATATTGTTGAAGCAGTTAGCGTGATACTTAGCCAGTGCATTCTCGTGCTTTATTTTACTACTATTTATTGTTAAAGCAGTGATATTTGACAAAGTGTTGCACTTTACTGTAATGTATTAAATAATTTTGCTTCTCTGATAATCTGTCTTTTCTTGTGCTTCGACAATGCCCTCAGTCCCAAAGGTGACGGATTAACGGGGTTCTACTGGATTTCCTTATGTTAGAAACCTCATTTGTACAAAAAGTTTTAATCTTACTCTGGCATATAAGTAAACTGCACGCTGTGATATACAGGTTCCTCCGAAAGGTAAACGGTAACTAATTTTTAATTATCCTAAAACTTCATATACAGCTCTTTTGAATTCAAGAGCAAAGTCATCAAATGTTTACGCAAAGTCGATACTGCCAATATTTGTTACCCTACAGTACCAAGACACTAACCAAGTTCCAATCCTGTACGTTCAAGAACGTAAATATTGGCTTTTTGAGTTTCTTCTGAAGTGTTCATGATTGTCTGTGATGTCTGCAACAGTGACGGCATAAACCTTGATTTTGATTAATCCCTATAGAAAACCACGGGGAGAGGGATTAAGTCAAGCGAAAGTGCTGGCCATGTAATGAGGGCACCATCCACATGGCATAGAGTACTCCAGGAATAACCCATTTAGATTCCTAATAATACACGTAGAATGTCCAAAATATTTGGGAACAAATATGAATAATCCTAACTATGCTTTTGAGAATGTGAAAAGTATATTCTAGGTTAAAGTTATAAAGATATCCGTAGAATATTCTGAAAGAATTCCGAAAGATCAATTCGTTCCATAACCCTGGAATGTACTAGTGAATATCTTCAACATAAGCGTTCATCTCGGACACTCACATATTCGTTGAATGTTCTTCGCATGTACCAGTAATATCCTGGGGATATTCTAATATACTCACGGAGATATTCGTAGCATATTCCTGAATATGTTGGATGAACACTGCTGGTTCACCCAGCTTGCAACTTGTTTCCAAGAAAAACATCCATAAGATCCAATAACACGGCTGGCTATAATGCTAAATCACACAGTCAAATTTGAGCTTCATGTGCATGTTGTTGTGATCAATATGGTTCATTAGATTTGCACATTCTGTTGGCTTATCCTTCGTGAAAGACACAAGGAGCACTCATCCGAGAAGCAAATATGTTTCATGAAAGTTTCATCATACTCATTTTATCGAAGATATCTTCAGTAAAGTGTTTACGTTTGACACTATCATTTTTGGTGATTGCATGGATTATCCATAGCTTGGCATGATTAGTTTCTGCGATAGTTTTATAATCGACTTTTGATGAGATATGATAAAATGAATTTTATGGGCGGTATAATAGACTTTTGAGTGTTATCAGTGAAGCTTCTATCACAATATCCTCTCTTTCTTCAATTATAGATTGTCAATCAGGGCCTTCCATGCGAAGAACTCTCATTTAATAATGCAGCTGAACTTGGGTTTCGGATCGGGTTTCTGTAAATTAGTCCACAACCTATGTTTTTTTTTATCAGTATCCATTGGCTAAAACAATACAGTTCTAAAAAATACATAAAAAGCTGCAGGATGCGAAACAACAGAAAGATTAAATTAGTTTCTGATTTAGAATCTGCAAAAAGAGAAAGTTCATATTACTTTTGGATGATAATTTATAATGGTTACTCTTTTGGAACAAGCCACATAAACATAATAAATGCAAGCACTAAATTGATCTCAACGTGATCAAGTTATCTATCTGTCTAGAATACTGCGCCCATAATTCTAGGTAATGATTATGTATGGACATTTAGAAAGTTTATAACACTACATTATCTGTAAGAAGAATGTTTTTCTTTTAAATTTTTATGCAACATCTTACTCTGATCATAATTTACGTTATCTGCCTCGCGAGCTTCACTGGAGGCCACGATTGCATTGAAGACCTGAATTACAAAACATCCTAAGTCCATCGGAGTATTTTTTCAGGAGGAACGAAGAACAGTCCAACATCTTCGTATGTTATCCTATTCAGCTGATTCTTTTGTATTAAAAAAGGTTTCTGTGGTGAGGTTAGGATGTAATATTTATGCAAGTGGATAGCCCTTGAAACATAGATACTGACGAACAGAAAAAATACAAATACGAAAGAAAGTGGACTTGGGATGTTTTGCAATTGAATCGTCAGTTTGAAGAAGGAAACAAATCCAAAATGCTGTTTTGTGAGAAATTAACAAAAACTATAATATGTTTATTATTTCTTGAAAGGAAACAATATTGTTACTGAATATTCAAAATGGTCTTCTAATTCTTTCGTACTGCTCAGACAGTTTACAAGTATTGTATTTTTTTCCTGTAGAATTAAAAAATGTTGGTGGATTTGTTTCCTTCTTCAATATTATGGAAAAACGTCTGCTCATTTTTAAGTGCTGAGACGTTGAATGGTAAAATCGACCAGAAAATGAAGAAAAACGCAATAGAAACCTTCAAATGAATGTTATTTACAAGAAATGTATGTACCATGAACTCGAAAGTTACAAGTAGGGGGCCTATGTAATAAATTCACTTTTTTCCTTCTACCCACTGACAGAAATTTCGCCCTACAGATGTGCAAAACTGCTTTTATTCCGTAACAGTGATAGCAATAGTTGCTATATGTAAATATCTGTTAAGAATAGCAGTTAAAATATCAGTGTATGAAAACGTATCTAAATGCGAATTGATTTTTTAAAATATTCTATTGTATGTTCTAGCGGTGTGGATTTGGGGACCAAAAATGCATTTGGTTGTTATCTTACCAATTTGTGCTTTAGATTTGTATATACAGGGTGATTCAAAAGTACGGAACCATAGGGCAATTCCGTTATGAGGAACTTTTGAGTCAACTGTAGCTACCAAACAATTGCTTCCATCGAAATAATATTTGACCCGTTTCCGCTTGAAATTTTTGCAGTTCAATCCCTGCCCCTTACACGTATTTTCTATACTCAAGTGATTCCCCAAATACGAAAAAACAATTCTCCATATGAATTTTTGTCAAAATGTTTTGTTTCAGTGTTATACACCCAATAGTTGTTGAGTTAATGCCGATGGACGACATTGATGATGTAACACTGGTCCTGGAACACTGAGCTATTGTAGCTCCAAACCGTAGAAACTATGGAAAATGTTTCCTCTAAAAGTTGTTTTGTTTTCAATGATTATTCCAAAAATGTAAAAAGTTACCCAAGTTTCCATTTAAAATTTTCAAGTTGGCCTTTATTACACGTATTTCCGATATGCCACTGATGCCCCAATAGTTGAAATTACCATGTAAACTTTTGTCATGATTTTTTTTCTCAGCCTTTCTACACTGTTGGATAGCGGAATTGCCTTATAGTGCCATACTTTTAAATGACCCTTGCTGGGTTTATTAATTCAAGGCTTGCTAAAAATACAATAATTTTTCTGCAATTTTAACATCTCATAGGGCTGGTTGGTCATGAAACGTAGAGAGCAAGTAAATCGAAAAAAAGAGTAAAAAAGCCTTCTCTTTATAAACTGTTACATATATTGAAAGCAAAAACCAATGGCGAAGTCAATTTTGCCATATCTCTAATCCTGTACGACAAAATGATACGTGAAATTGACCTGGAGAAAGTCACTTTCACCTAGCATTACACCTTCTTGACATTGGGACTTCACCTTCCGTTAACGTATTTAAAACTTTAAAGTTTACTTCATGTTGCGACCATGAGGATCATATTTTTCAACATAACGGTACCTCTTATGTAGCCATTTGATTTTCGTTGCTTCAATAGTGTTTCACCAAAAATGTTTTTTCATCATTCGGCTAACACATTCTCCAGGTCAATTTCGCGTGTAATTTTATCGTACAGGATTAGAGTTATGCCAAAATTGACTTCGTCATTGTTTTTTTTTTAACATTCAAGCACAGATTGATATATCACATGACCCACTTACTATTTAAAATTTTTGAAGCATAGTCAAGATGACTGCTTTTGAGACGGCGATCCTTATCGTTATATCATCCAGCATATATCACCTCCTGTCCAGCATCCATAAATGGCTATTTACTTTCAATATATGTAACAATGTATAAAAGAAAAGGCGTTTTCCGTAGTCTGTATTCGATTTACTTGCTCTCTACGTTTCATCTTTCTCGGGTTCACCTGTCGTTATTTGTTGACGGCAGCACCTATAATTTTAGTTTTGAAGGTTTACCTAGGCACTCTACCTACATACGAATTCTTATAAAAATCTGGCTCTGACACCTGGCGAGTGGTTCCTTGTGAGATGTCTATGCAAGGTAAGGCTTTGGTTGGAATTGATACCTGACGGAAATTTTCTACAGCATTCTGCTTTCCTTATTTCGACGCTAGACATTTATCTTTCTATTTGACAGGGATAACAGTTGTCCATATCAAAAGATTAATATTTTATGGTGATAGATACTTACCACTGACAGATGTTAATATGTCAAAGTCCACATATATTACAAGATCAATTGTTACAAATAATCAGTATTCTAATATCTAACTACGTAATAAATTCATATAACATGTTACCTTTTTATTAATCGTGCGAGCTCTCAACATTTTGTTAATCGTTTCCAGAGTACCCAGACATATTAAAAGATGATCTTGTTGACTTCATGGTACCTACATTCGAAGATTTACGTGGTGCTGCTGAAGGTATATTGAGATTGCAGCATTTCTATAATTTAAATCCGTCTTCTATGGCCCGAGGTGATCTCAATGGAATAAAATACAATACTTCGTTAACAGGTATTTTCTTAACTTATATTTTGATAAGAATCCTATTTACAATTAAGCGTTTATGTAGACAACTCCTTCTTTATATTCAATATCGACGTGGAATGTAAGAAGGGTGTTCAACAATTTTTGTCCATGGCATAAAAAGGGTTTTCTTATTTTCCCATATAATCACCATTTGAGAAATACATTCCTTCCATCTACGTTCTAGAGCAGTTACACTATTATAAAATATCAGACCCTTGTGCTAGCCATTGATTTACAGTATTCGTAACAGCCTCACCATTTTCAAATTGTTTCCCGCGCACTTGCCTCTTTAAATTGGGGAACAAATGAAAGTAGCTGGGAGCAAGATCTGGTAATTAGGAGCATGCTGAATTAGATAAAAACCTGCAGCTTCAATTGCAGCGAATGTATGATGACTTCAGTTGTTAGATCCTGGTGCAGGAGGACTTTCCTGGTTAATATTACTCTTTTCGTTCCCTGGTTTGCATCCCTTAATTTTGAAATTAGCTGTGTGTAATAGTGTCCAGTGATCGTATGTCCTTGTTTGAGGTACTTAATTAGAAGATGCACAGCTCCCTAAAATTGTGGCAATAAGTTAACCAACTATTAATTAGACTTTGAATTTACGGGGATAAGGAGATCCCTGATTCCATCACTGCATGATTTGCTGATTATATTCCGGATCATAATGGTGTTTCCAGGTTCACACACAGTTACATATGTAGCAACAAATTGCTTCTTATTTTGCTTAAACAGGGCTTAGTTGGTTTCTGATGCACGAACTCGTTCACCTTTTTTGGTTACATTAAAACAACATTTACATTTTTGGTTACCCATCTGCTAGACATTTTCCTCAACTCTAAGTGGCCATGAAAAATTGTATCTATTAAGTCTATTGATGTGCCAGTGATCTCATTTTACTTGTGTACAGTAACTCTTGTGTTATTCATCATCAGATCATGAACTGCATTAATGTTTTCTTGAGTACATACCGTTGTTGGAGAACCTGCATCAGGTGCATATTCACAGCTTTGTCTGCCATAATTTATATTAACTAGCCAGTTTCTTCACCTCTTAATAAGAAGGGGTATTATCACCCAATATATTCACCATATACGATTGAATCTGACTTGGTGTTAGCCCTTTCATCTGCGGGTATTTTTTCACCGTGAGAACTTCAGTTTTCTACATTTTCACTTCAATTTTCACAGGCAGAACTCATTCGCTACCTGAAACACAGAAATCATACTATCACTATTAGTGACAGAAAACTGACGTTTTTAACACTTACTAGTAAGGCCTTACACAACTATATACTAATCTACAAAGATTGTAGTTCAACTCCTTCTATGTCAGGGACAGTAAGTGCTGAACAAGCCTCGTATATTTCATTAGAATAGAACTATTGAACTCGGTCGCATTCATTTTGTTGGCAGATCATCTTGTCGATAGCTCAGTTTTGTCATAAGGTACTTTTCAACAACTCTTTTTGTCAACATGCACGATTCGTCGACAGGTACGTTGTGTCGACAGTTCAATGCATATAAAACGAATCAACTTTGATAACTTCCACGTACTTTAAATGTGCACAGACGTGAATAAAAGGGGTTCTTACTTCTTACAACGATGTTGCTTTAAAAGCTGTTCTCGTTTCCTACAGAAAATAATTTAAAGAGCTGGTGAGAGGATAGTACCCGGGTCATTTTGGTGATAATCTCACGCTTTTAAAAACTGAGCAAAAAAAATCATCACGTTCTTTTCACTATGGAATGAGAAAGTTCGATGCAAAAGAGAGTAGGTCTGATTTAATATAACAGGGTGAATAAAATGCTTACAAGAAGTGTATATCAAATTATCATTTAAAAAAAGGAATAAGAAGTGAACATTTACTTTCAGAAAGACGTCATAAGTATCTCTTTTACACCTCTTGTAAACAGCTAGGAGAATCTCAAAGACGATTTGTACAGATAATTTAAAAGAGGTGTGCTGATTTGTGGTAAAACTGAAAACGTCTGCTATTATTGTGCTTCAGGCATGACACTAAATAAGGCCAAGGTCACTGTTTCCCACATTAGTATCTACCGACATCGATAATAAACGATTTTCATACATCATCACCCTTAGAGAACACGAACGTTATCTTATTTATTTACCAAACTCCTTCTATTTGATATTACAGGTAGTGACTGCTTTGCGGTAGGCGTTCATGCATATTCACAAAATGACTATAAGAATGCTGTTTTGTGGTTGGATACGGCTCTTCGACTTCTAAAGCAGGAAGATGATGAAATTAATGTAAAATCTGACGTATTGGATTTTCTAGCTTACTGTAACTATAAAGAAGGTAATATGTGTTATATAAATTGATGCAAATGGGGTGATTTAAAGCGTACATCTTATGTTCTGCAGTGTTTGAAGTTTCGTGTATTTGAGGATAAATAATTATAAGAATTTTCCTAAACGAATATATTATTGCATCATACTTATAACGAATCAACTAATTATTAGTTCTATTTAGAATATACCATTTTACTTAATTATGCATTTCTTGCTATAAACATGCTCAGCAAATTGTATGGAAAACTGTTATTTATTTTATAAGCTTAATTTATTTCGGTTTCTGACTTTTTATTCAAAATATAAATTTAAGTTTGCTAACTGCCGTTTCTTGTATCAATAGAATACCATTAAATTTATTGCAATGGGGTCAACTTTTAGTTAAACTAATCTTAAATACAGTAGATATCTAAGGATACAATAAATCAGAACGATCTCAATCAGGTGCAGTCTCCAGCCTTTATTATCATAGCAACATAGGACAAATCTCATTTGTCGTTTACAATAGTAACTTGTTTGTACTCAGAGGAAACTGATACCCAGGCTTCAAGATCAGTAACCTAAATATAACCATATATGTTTACCGACCACATCCAGGAATTATTACCCTCCTAAAAATCTTCGGTAATAGCACAGCAGGCCACATCTTCAAATCTTGTTTATATTGATCACTGACAAGGAATATATAAAACAGGTATCCCATTCTTTAAGTCCAAGAATCATAAAAGCATTGATTACCTACTACTTATAAATCTTTTATAACTGATGTCAACTGATTTCTGCTCACAGCATTTATCAAAAATGCTTGTATTACAACGTTATGTTAATGGAAGTCATAAAATATAAAAATGAAAATATAATGCTGAAGATTCAAGACTTTGCGCCTTGTCTATTAAGTTATCGGTAATTTGACGTTAATTTAATAACAACACTACCATATCAATTAAAATGTATAGAAGACTAAATTAGGTTTCACTAATCTTTGTTAGTTCTTAACGAAAAGTTAACTAATTTTAAGCGCTTTAAGATTCCTTCCGTTCGTTTACTAACGATTCGTTCAATTCTTAACAAAGATTGGTGAAATCCGCCATAAGTGTAAACGTTAAAAATATTTTAGTAACAGAAATTTACTACTAAATGAATACTCACTCTACAAACAAAGTATATTTTGATGGCTTTGTCATGTGTTCTTATAATTACTAGGTATGATAAAGTATTGATTGTTTTTAAAACGGAAATTAGTTTTCTTTTAATTCGGAAGTTTTAGGAATCGGTGAATTTTTATAATGTCCTTAAAAGTCAAGCCCCTTTCGATCTTCTGCTTCAGTTCCTGAACATTATCATCGTTAACATTCAGCAGAGAGTGTTCTGAAAGAAAGTTTGCCCCATCCTCTGCCCCATTCTTCTTTGTTTTAGAGCAAAAAAGAGGGGTACTGATAATACCTAAATTGACCTCTATTCAATTTGTATTTGGTTACTTGAATTAGCTGTATAAAGAAGCAAGTAAAATGAATAAGACTATATTTGAGTCTATTTTTGCGTGAATGAATCCCTTAAAGAATTAATGTAAACTAGCAAACCAATCAGGAGACGCTTCATTATTGAATATTTATAATCAGTATGTGTAAATATGATGATCTTCGTTATTTTGTTCTATTTATAAAGGGGCTGGTCAGGTATTAAGGAAATAAGGCAAGTAAGACTATAAACATTTATATAGAATTTGATTGTATTAATCTTTTTATATACACTAGTATAATGAAAATCTTGTATAACTGTACAGCATTTGATAAAAAAATGTTTTCTGTTAATGTTACTGTATATGACGTCGTATTTGTAATTTAATTTGTAATATTTCATGTATCATTTCTTTAGTAAATTTTAGTTTATTTTGCTAAAGGCAACTTACTTAAGACGAACACACTAGTATAAAATGTCCGTTCTTTCGTGCTCTTTAGATATATATACATGCACGTTTTGTTCAGCCGAGTGAGTTCACACAAAAAAGCTGTTTGTGGTTGCCAAAAAAATGTTAAAATAAGGCCCAAACAAAACTTGGGCCGAAGTCAACAGTTACTAGACTGGGCCCATATAAAATAAGGTTTACCAAAGAAAACTTTGTTTTCTCTCAACCAAAGTTTGATTAAACGAATTAAATTGCGAGCACTGAAAGAAATAATAACAATCCCGAGCATCAATAGAACTGAGGTTCCAGTATATACACGCTACATACCTGTATATTGCTACATCTTTTTTTAAAATAATTCTCGACCTAAGCGGGCTTTAATTACTTTAATATTAATAATTCCTTTTAACTGAAAATAGTGATTTATCCTAAGTAACTTATATTATAACTTAAAATCACACACACAAACATCCATGTCCTGGGCAGGATTCGAACTCACGGTCTTGGAGTGCATAGACTAGCGCACTAGCCCGCTCGACTACCTCGACCAACTATCTACGGTGCCACATTCTTCCTCATTGAACTGTTTTGTTGTAATTATATAAAAGCCAAGCTTGAAACTTTAATAGTTACATTAGTATTACAAAATGGAATATTATCTATCGCTTGTCAGTTACAAAATTTAGACTATCAGTTAAAAACTCTGGACTGTTTTGTTATAATCTTGCTTATTTCTCAATACTTTATATGTTTGTACACTTCGCATCAAAAAATTTGCGACAGCGAACGACGTGCAGCTAGGCAACACAAATGGCATTTTCTTATCCCATAATCGTGTCTGGTAAACAGCATACATACTAAAATCAGCAAACATCATGAACACATTTTATTTTCAAAATAGACATGTATTAGTATCATAAAATGAAAGAATAAAACGAGACGAATCAATATACATAAGTTGATGGAGGGAGAAATTTAAACCAACACAATGAAAAATTGAAACCGATGGATGTCTTTAGGCAGAGAAGAGAGAGAGAGAGAGAGAGAGAAAGAAAGGGGAGACACGAAGAAGAAGAAGAAGAAGAAGAAGTACAGATTAAAATATGTAATTTAAACGTAGTAAAAAGAACCTAACATTATAAAGTTCAGTTCCCACAAATCCAACAGCAAGATAGTAGTGACTTTTGGATTTTATATTTTTTCAGAACAATTCGAATTATAAACGGGTGCTTGAAAATTCATTTAGTCACTTTCAAAATTCCGACCAAAGTTGATGGTCAGATTAAATACTCATGATTTCCAGTGGAACTGCAGAATTTTGAAACACATCTAGGATAATGTCAAAAGCGTAATACACATGCTTAGTTTGCGCGTGGTTCGGTTGCAAATTCGGTGGGGCTCATTGAACGTGCTGGTTTGGAATACATTGTAATCAGGGATTGTGCCAGGATTTTCAGATTGGGCGGGGGTGTAAAGTCAAAATTGGGAAAGTGTAGGTAGTTGTGCACTGTTTCTATCAACTTTTGACTTTAAAAATGTTAACGTTGGGGTAGTTTGAGGATTTGCGGCTGACCCGCCCCCCACAGAGGCCGGGGTCTGGCGGAATCACTGATTGTAACAAACCCAGTAGATACCGTAGGCTATACCTTCCATTCCAGACTACTAATGTAAATTGAACATACAAAGAAAATGAATGGATGATAATTTTTCTGCTTAATCTATCAGAAAAAGTCAAGATTACATATGCAAACTGTTACAAAATGAAAAGTTACAAATGTTTAGAAGCAAAATTTGCATGTTCCTATAGGCATAGCAGACATTACCTGTTCCACATTTCAAACGTGATAAAAAGGAACATATTTAAAAGTATGTTGACAAATTATAGAATTGAAACGAATTCTATGCCAAACTAATATGAAAATAATTCTTCTCTTGAAATAAGGGGCCATTTTCTACTCATGTCTTAAAATGTATCTGTTCCAAACATGCCACTCTATATTTCACCTTTTGAGAATATAACGTTTTAATAACTACAACACTAATAAACTAGTGTTTATACCAATTCGCACAGATTGAATGAACACAACAGGTCTGAAACGGGTCACCAACTGTCAGGGAATGCTGGTCAGGTTTTGGACTGTGTTATCAGGTTTAAGTTCCGAGCGCATTCTGACGCGGTGATTCGATGTAGATCTGATAACCCATAGGATAAAGGAGAGATTATAATTATTTCATTGCGTTTGAACAGTGTTTCTGTCAGGGGTGACCAGGATCGGAGATGTTACCCCGAGAATACGAAAAATACGACGCCGGAATTCCCAGTTAAATAGATTTTCCAAACCAGGTCAATCGGGTTCCAGGGTCACTTATGTTTGGGTCTGGTCCTATCACCGGATCATCGAGAGTGACCCGGATTTGGCTGTGGAACACGCACAAATAGAGAGAGAGTGTGTTTAACGTAAGGGAAAAAATAAAGATGAATAAAGAGAGGGAGAAGAAGAAGCAACGAAGACACGATAACAATACATCAAGAAAGAGAGGAAGAGAGAAAGACCGATGAAAAACATGAAATGTATATTATCATTATGCTGAAGAACACACACCGCTTACTCAGATTCTCGCCAGTGATGCTTTGTAAGTTCACCAACGGGAGATGAAAATCTCTTTGAATATTTCGGTTTATGCGGAAAAGATACAGAGTGGTGAGGAATCGAACGCAGATTTTTCAATTGGAAGCTCAGCACGATAGCGATACTCCCAGGTGACTATTCAAAACGTGCTTAACAAATCGCAGTGTTTCTTTTTTAAGAATATTAACATGAAAAGTTGTCCCTTCAGATCAATGACGTGTTTTAACTGTCCTAGTAACCCCCTACACACTTTTTTTTACTTTTCCAACCATAATTCGTATATCGTCTTCTTTGTGCATAGTGACTCAGGTATTTGATTCCACAGTCGGAAGGATTCTCTATTTTGTATGAGAAGTTATGATTAGATCCTTCATGATCGTTTTGTAAAAAAAACTTGAATAAGGTTTGAACCTATGTTGGTTTGCTTTAGTATTGGAAAGTCCAGCACTTTTCTTCTACTCCATCGTGCCAACTATAAACAGAAGCCATGAATTACTAAGTTCATCTTTGGAGAAAGCCAACTACGTCCTGTAAGTTGTTTAAACCAAAGTGCGCTCTAAAATTCATTTATTCAATGACTTATAGACAAATTAGTGCCCACTAATATCCGAAATAACAAAACTCCAGGAAAAATGAAAGAAGCAATATCATTTTATGCAGCTTTTGTTCCGTGGAAGTTCAGTCACGCTTATAGGAATAAGTATTATTAGTAGTAGTAGTTGCAGTAGTATTGCAGTGAAGCATCCGATAACTGACAGTTCGATATGTCCTGTAGAACAACAGCATTCAATATTATGGAAGTAAACTCTATATGAAAAAGAACACTGACACCTTGATAGTTGCTTCCTTTAAAGTAAAACCCTCTCTATAGTGGACGTCTGGAAAACTTTACGCATAAAATAGTTTTTCAGATGTGAATAATTTTCCTATCAGGAAGACATATGAAGACTTTCCAGTCCCCATCCAATTATTGCCCATCATCAGTAAAAATATTGTTACAAAGTGCCTAAATGTGGGTTCTCACCGAAGCATGGCACTAGTTCTGGCAAGGTGGAAGAATTTTCTTTTCACGAACCACTTGACCTGGCTCCCGTCTAATGAGAGCCCACATGGAAACAATGTGGAATAGAAAGTTAACAGCAATTGTACGTAAACAGCACTTTTGCGTATGCCCGCCGCTAACCGGGGGCTGCTTCCCCTCGCGGAATCACCATGACCAGATCCCTTCGGACGTACAGTGCCTCCTGCACATCTCGCCTCGCTCGGTGTGCATCCTGCCCTGGTAGGCTTATATACATCCTAGAGTTTAGTAACTAAACTCCACGTTACCATGGTAATATTTTTGTTCACTAATTTTACTGTATATAATATACAAAAATTGAAAGAAAGCAATTATTAAAATAATACATTTGAACTTAGAAAAATACTTTATGAAAGAAAAAAGAAGAAAAAATTGTTACCCCCGCCGGGATTCGAAGACGGGATTCTCAATTAATTTCCCTATGCGTTAACCACAAGACCAAACTTCCAGTTGCAGAACAAACATTTGACAGTGTTACTTATAGTTCGAGCTCTGCGCCTGTGCGAGAGTGGACTACGCCTTCTTTCCATGTTGGCTCTCTTTAGACGGGAGCCAGGTCAATTAGTTCGTAAAAAAATCTTCAAAGTGGGATCTGAACAACTCTGTTCAATAAACCCTACGAATTTGAACGTATGATTGGACTTTTCTAACCTGTCCAGTATTTATTTATTAAAGTACAATATTTGTAATAGGGTGACCCAGTATATGTAGGTATAATCTCAAATAACAAATATTATTTTGACGTTATACAGAAAATTTAAAGTTCACGTCAATTGATGTTTTACTTTTTGACTTCCAGCAAAAGATTCCCCTTCACTGCTAAGTTGTCACATCAACGAACAATAATATCACTATGTTTCTATCCTTCTCACGCCACGAACATATATTTTACACAGCGCCAATATCGCGAACCATGCTTTGGATATTAGGCTCGCATCCCATTTTCTCTTCCGTTTCCAGAATAAAGAACAGTTCTTGCAAACATAAAATTGAATTTTAAATTTAGTTTTAATGCCTTTGAGGCAACTTTCGATCAGGCCTGATGACTGATAATTGGTGGAATGAAGAAAGTGGGAGAAAACGGCAGAACCCCGACAAAACACACACACACACGCATGGGCGGATTTATGGGGGGTATTGCCCCTAAACCATTTGTGAGTGACGTTAAATGTTTCATTCTAAACGATAGCTTTGACATTTGTTATCCATAAAATTCAAATTCAAATTATTTATTGTTCGTAACATTAGAAATGCATGAACATGGTCAATTGATTCTATAGTCTACATAGGCATTATCTAAAAAAAATCTGTGTTGACCCAGGATCGTGAGAATATTTGGGGAGCTGTTGTGAATAGAAACAGTGGCGATCACAGTGAGAGCTTCGGCTCTCTTCTCCCAACCCGTCTGATCAGCGTGGGAGCAGTAGACTAACTCCTCCCTTCGGGGAGAGGCCTCCTCCATTAGTGGATTGAATATGGCTGTGATTTATTATTTATTAATATATATATTAATCTTCACATTCAATATTTAAACTCGTGAAATCGAAATTGAGGTCATATGGGCACTTAAGTACCAGAAGTTTTTTTATGGTATTGCTAAACTATTTACCTTCTTCCGTTTCCAGAATAAAGAACAGTTCTTGCAAAAATAAAATTGAATTTTGAATTTAGTTTTAAGGCCTTTGAGGCAACTTTGGATCAGGTCTGATCAATGATGATTGGTGGAATGAAGAAAGTGGGAGAAAACGGCAGAACCCCGACAAAACACACACACACACGCATGGGCGGATTTATGGGGGGTATTGCCCCTAAACCATTTGTGAGTGACATTAAATGTTTCATTCTAGACGATAGTTTTGGCATTTGTTATCCATAAAATTCAAATTCAAATTATTTATTGTTCGTAACATTAGAAATGCATGAACATGGTCAATTGATTCTATAGTCTACATAGGCATTATCTAAAAAAAATCGGTGTTGACCCAGCATCGTGAGGATAATTGGGGAGCTGTTGTGAATAAAACACAGTGGCGATCACAGTGACAGCTTCGGCTCTCCTCTCCCAACCCGTCTGGTCAGCGTGGGAGCAGTAGACCAACTCCTCCCTTCGGGGAGAGGCC
Organism: Lepisma saccharinum; assembly: GCA_022664845.1. Classification (NCBI taxonomy): domain Eukaryota; kingdom Metazoa; phylum Arthropoda; class Insecta; order Zygentoma; family Lepismatidae; genus Lepisma; species Lepisma saccharinum. The sequence continues at coordinate 32,296 of JAGDQP010002036.1, read as the reverse complement.
TCATCCACTAGTGGATTGAATATGGCTGTGATTTATTATATATATATATATATATATCCTTGATGTTTTCGTTTCTGTTAGAATTGCATTTTTTTAAGTCCGTTTTTAGTCCGTCCGTTAGTTAGATAGATGCTAACCTATTATTAAAATAAATTAAAGTTTTTTTTTGGTAGTTTAGCGATATCTCGGTTGCATCTACGATCACCATCTTTTTTCTAATGGAACATTTTTTTCAAGCTCTACACGACGATAATTGTTTCATTTATGTTGGCGCAAAATTCAAATGTTTAGAGAGGTTAGAGAATTTAAAAATTGAATTTAAAAAGAAACTAATACAACAGCCTATGTTATCAATTTCTCGGGGTTCTTACGTAACACATGTACTATCTTCCACAAAGTAAATCCCGCTTGTTGAAGGCGCTTGAATCGAATTATCCAACCATGAAAAAATTTGCCATGCACATGCACACTTTCAACTACTTGTACTCAAATTCTTTGATTGATGTGTTTTGTTTGTATATTCCAGAATACTTCTCATACAAAGCAGACATAGTAATAAAATATAACATAGATAAAAGACAATCCTATTCAATAATAATAAAACGAAAACATACTCAGTACGTAAAAATTAACGGGTAACTGAAATGAGAAAAAACACTTTCACTTCATTTACCAGAGTTTTCTACGCAGAAGGTTATGAGTTCGAATCCCAGCATTTCTCTTTACTTTCTCTTTAAGCGAATAATACTTGAACACATTTAGAAAATCACCTTTGTTCTTCACCCATAACTAACAATGCAATTTGTAATTGCAGTGAAATATATTTTTATGTTTGTAAATTAACAGCTTTAAACTCGATGATGTTATTCATAATGTTTCGAAGTCTTTAGGAAAATTCAAATTGGTCTTGGTGACTTCTATATTACGGTCAATCATGTATTATTTTTTTATTTATGAAACATCAATTTAAAGCAGCAGATAAAACAATGCTAATATACAGTAACTCAGTCTAACCCGTAACTTGAATAAAATGCAAACGCATTTTACGAGGAGCAAAAGCACACAACTCGTTTTTCCCTCGCGTCTCCCAAATCAATTTTGACAATTTGTTACTAGATGTCTCTGCCTTTAGCATAGATTTGCACTCGTCCGAAGTACGAAAGCAATATAGATTCGAATATCTTGAATGGAGAGTAGCTTCGAATTATCATTTTTGTATTTCGTTTCTGTTTCATTCCTTTTCACGTTATAATGTTGAATGGTTTTGTATTTTCATTTCAGTTTGTGTATTTTATTTTCGTTTTCTGTTGCTAGAGGTAAAAATCAGCATTTTGCTTGCCTGCGAATTCACAATATATGAAACAGGAAGCTCTCACGTGTCCAACACATTTCTCAAGTTTTCAAAAAATCTTGCGTATTAATCCCGTAAATCAGTTGCGGGATTACCTGTAAGGAAAAGCAACCGGACATTTCAGGTGGGATTGGGCGTAAACTACGGAATTGCTTAACTAAGAATATAGTTTTAAACACAACGTACATATCATTTATATTAGAACATATTTTATTAGAGATGGACGACGCCAAAGCAAGGAAATAAGAAATATTTATTTCGGCAATGCGAACATGAAGGAAAGATATCATGCAACGAAAAATTAACAGGAAATATTTATAGTATAATTTATTTATGAAAGTTTGAGATATTTATTCTTAATTTCGACAGAAATTGATTAAAACAAAATACAAGTTTATAGTTTTAGGTCCCCTAAATCGCTTTACTTAAAAACGTGGGTTATAGAATTAAAATTTTATTTAAGACCTTCAGGCGACTTTGGCTCAAGGTACATGTAATATATAAGAAGAACATTACAAAAACAGCGCTGGCCTGAGAAATTTGACCAAAATTCTGATTAAGCCTTAGCATATAAATGTTTCCTTTCTCAAATCGAACTTCACTTAGATTTAAAAAAAAATGATTTTGCAAGTGTTAGAACTAAATAAATTTGTAACAGTAATATATGCATTGTATCTTCCTAAGAACAATCTATAAAATAAGTTAGAAACTGATGTTAAATTTCAGCAAGACATCTTTTATATAACTTGAGCGACGGGAAACAAATTACACGTAAACGAAGAGACAAAACACCTTATGCACTGTTCATTTACCCTTTGTGTCTGCTCCATGTATATAGAAGTCATATTCTTGAATGACATAGTTATAAATGAATTCATGAAAGTCGAATATTTTTAACATTGCGTACTAAACACACAAGTTGATATAAGTGGTTTGAAGTCACGGATTCCGCCATAATTTTCAGTTTGGGTGGGGGTGTAAAGTCAAAATTGGGAGAGTGTAAGTGGCGTTTTTCACCGTTTCTACTGATTTTTGGCCGAGAATTTGGGAGGTGGCACTCCCACAGCAAGGGGCGTCTGGCGGAATCAGTGTTCGGAGTCTACGTTAAACTGTAGGTCCCGTCCTTGGGACGTCCTCTCTATCCGATTGAAGACAATGACAACCGCCATCGGTTTACTCTGACCGGGGACTTTCGGGTCAGCACCTGCCCTCGGGCACAACACACACAATTTTGTTTATTGTAACTTCGCTGGTTTTACCTCTTGACTTAGCTCGCAGCTTATATATATAATTCACAGCCATATTAAATTCACTACTGGATGAGGCGTCTCCCGTAGGAAAGAGTTTGTCTGTTGTTGTCACGTTGACAAGACGTGATGGGAGATGAGAACCGAAGCTCTCAACTGTGATCGCTACTGTCTTTTATTCACAACATTCCCCAATTGCATCACGATGCTAGATGAGCACTGTTTCAGACCCTCTTGCTTTGGAAAAAATCCCTTGGCAGAGCCAGGAATCAAACCCGGGACCTCACGATCAGCAGTCGAAGTGTGTTTATGTGAGTGTGGAAAAATAAGTGTGAGAAAGAATTTTAAAGTATATACTTTCTTTTTAAAACTGCAGTCCAGTGATAGATTTATGCAATTTATAGAGAGGGGAAAGACTATTTCAAACACATTATTAGAATGCAGTATTTGACCCTTTAGTTTTAGAATGCCTCTTTGGTTAGGGGCAGATATCGGAACGTAGTTCTAAGGATGATATTTCAGAGAGGGGGAAATTCCAACCATTCGCTCTACAAATCAAAAACAAAACTGCACTATAATATAAAAACAGGAAAATTTTATAACATCTAAGGTCTGGTAGCTCTGAATTCAGCCCTGTTAAAACACATGACCCACAAGGAACTTCGTATTCGCCTGTAACATGCTATTAACGGTATTTATACAAAGCGAGTCATGAATTTGGAATTACGTCTGTAGAATTTTACACCATATCTTAGATAACTGAATAATTTTCTGAAAGTTTTGTATGGGTTTGAAAAGCAAATTTACTTGATTTTTTATATTAATTTTATTTTAAAAGTCTTGGGCTACATCTGGCACACATTGCATATTATTTTCCAAATGGAAACGTTTCGGGTTATGGTGAACTTGGTTTTCAGAATTCACTTTTTAAAAATTTTTATCAAATATTAGCTGTATTTAGAGACTTTAGATAAGAATCGTAACGATTTTTTATGTAAAGATGTTTTGGACTACAGCTATGTTGAATAATGTAATTCAAGAGTTTTATTTGAGAGTCGAACTCAGCGACCTTTGAAATTTTAAAATATGAAAATTCACGAAATCAAATGTTTAAAACTTTGTTTTCTCCAATTTCCGTAGTGAGGGACTACCGATACGTAATGTTTCAGTTCAGAATCATACTCAGCGACCTTAGGAGCTCTGAAAAACGACATTTAAAGAAAATTAAATGGGATTTTAAATTAAAAGGCATTGTGTTGCTCGCGTCTTAAATTCGGGAATTATTTCTTTTTACTTAAATATTGATTCCGGAATTTTTGGAGTTCCTATATATTAAATTTAACTAAAGATGGACAGGTTTCAAAATGGAACAATTTAGAGCTACACCCATTGTCTCTTCCAGGCATGTTTTCGGGGGAGCTTTGCCCCTGGGGGTTTTCAACAGCCCCCCGAAAAAATTAGTTTCATCACTTGTATTATTTATGCGTATTCTTAAATACGAATATAATAGCACTTTCTTTAAATAAATGACTAAAAAAGAAGAATATGAAGGAGAAAACAAAAAGCTACATAACACTAACATTCATTTACATGTAAAAAGTATACAGTAACACACAGCATTTGCACATTACTAGAGAAAAGGTGAAAAGCAGCTATTGACTTGAGAAAGTCTCGAATCGCGTACCCTTCGCGGTGCAAGCGAACGCTCTTTCTTTTCTCTACGATTCCAGTACTCAATGAAATACCGTAAACTCTCATTCTAGCGTGAAGCTTAGAAATTTCTGTCCAAAAATGCAAAATGGAACCAGATCAAAACTTCAAATTTTAAGTATCTGATTGAAGTGAAATTTCATATCTAGGAATTCCAAAATATGCTAGAATCGTTTCGAAAGTTGAAATGATTTAATTACGAAGATAAATATTTTGCCTTCAATTACATTATAAACGGTGTGGCCAGTGTTTCTTTCAGAAGATTTTGCTCCGAGAGAAGGGGGCTAAATCAAGTCGTGAAGGCTTAGGAAAATTATAAATAATGCATATTAAGTAACATCTGCTAAAAATATTAAATAACAAAAAGTTTACTTAAGAATGTCTCGTATTTTCTTAGTTAACCTCAAACTAACATGAACAGTATTTAAAAAATAAGCTAATTTACACGTTTAGCAGATTTTGTGTTGTATATTTACATAAAACAAAGAGTACGGAAAAAGAATAAATAAACAGTTCCATAATACTTATTATTATTATTCATGAAGTGCAATGTACTTATTTTAAATAAATTAAACAAAAATGAAGAATATTACTAAAAGAGCAAATTCCTACACAGTAGTGGCATAAAGCATACTGTAACACAACATATACTAGAGGAAATGGAAAAAGTAAGATGAGAAGGACTCGAACCGCATGGCAAGCGAGCGCTCTTCCATTAATACTCTGCGGCAAGAAGAGTAATAGCAGAACAATTTGTTTCGGAGATATCTTTCTCAGCGGTTTCAGTCTTTAGGCCCCACTAGTGGAGAAACTATAAGTCTTTATCATCAGCATCTAAACTTTACACGTTGCACACGACTTTTGAAGCCCTTTCATAGGAACTGGGTCTCACCCAGAAGCAGTGTGCGAATTAAACATTTTAGTCA
>JAGDQP010002036.1:0-26962 GCA_022664845.1 Lepisma saccharinum | reverse complement strand
AGAGAGAGAGAGAGAGAGAGAGAGAGAGAGACCGGAAGGAAAATATGCAGTCCCATTTTCCAAATGGGCGTTTCTAAATCCAACCAGTCATACTAAATCATTCACATGAAGCTACTTCATAAACATCACGAAAGAAATGGCTTCCAAATCGGCTTCTTAGCTGCTAGTGAACGTTCATAATACCCTTGTCACTTCCATGAAAATAGTTTAAACTTCTGCCAAGTAAAAAATGTTCCGATTTTCTATCTAATCTTGATCGAAACTTCTCCTAGTGACAAGAAAATTATCCCTGGCAGGGACGAAAAATACTTTGTGGGAAACTTCTTTGCCGGGGCGGGGAGGGGAATCCCGGGAATCCCGGGCATCCCCGAGCCAGAAAACTCCTTATTAACAGGAAATCTCTCCTGCAGATCGAAATTTTGTTACATTTGTATTAACTTTATGGTTGAACTACACTAGTAGCAAATAGAGCGCGAAAACATTTTCCAAATTACAGAAAATCATTTTAAAATAAAATCTTGATAGTATCTTTTAAAGAAAATATATTTCACAATGTGTTCTATATGTTTTTAAAATAATTTGAAAATCTCCTGCAATTCGTCACTTGACAACATATGCGGTTCGAGTGCATAAATTCAATAAGCATTTGAAAACAATTTTAATACAGAAAAAGGTGATTGAGTTAAAATGAATTTGAAAATAACATTAAAAATTATTTCATAGATTTGTTTTTAAAAGAAATGTATTATTTGATTATTTTATGTCTTACTTGATTTTTGAAAAAGAAGTAAATATTTGTTTCTAGAATAATTTGATATATCTGTTTTTAACTGCTTAGAAACAGTTTCCATTATTTATTTGTAACTAAAGCATGATAATTACAGCGGTAGATTATATTTCACAGATGAAGGTTTTGTCGGAAAATAATATCATTGCACTGAAATAATAAGAAAAGTCTGATTTGTAAATTTTGCAGTAGTGGGTTGTATAGCTGAAAAAGATGCTTGTTTAAAATTGAAAATATCTTCTTTATTTTTTGCAAAATTCATGACGTTTATGTATTAGCGTAATTTTCAGATTCCAAAACAGGTCTAAACAAGATTAACTCTTTATAGCTGTTATAGTTCATCTACGATCTTGACAGAAAGGTAGGCAGGCATTCTAAAAGGTCCAACCGCTGAGCTTGCTGATAAGAACTTAGGGAGAGTATTTCTGACAGAGAGACTCACTCCACCATGACGTATACAAGCGGACGTAACTCGATAACCCATGATCCCTTTCAGTTCAAGTGACGGCTGGCGCATCTTTATCTACACGAATTTATTGAAAGTTCTCAATAATACGCAGTTTGAGAGAGAGAAAAGAAAAATCAGCGTAGAATGCCAGCACATAGACCACTACACTAGAGAGTTATTGCATTCTTGATCTTCTTTGCAAATAGATCTAGTATTACTTGCTTACACACGTTCGAACTTTTCATTTTCTTATCTAGTTCCGTTTTTCATATTCTGTTTTGCCCGTCCTATTATCACACATTCAAACGTCTGTATCGTATGAGAATTATTTTGCAATATATTTCCTCTTCATTGCTGCCACACTAACTTGAAAATTAAGCACTAAACATGCTATGTGTTCGGCAGGAGCTTAATTTTTCATACCGAGATTCTTTTCCAATATTATCACCACGGCATGGGATTTACTATCTTGAAAAATAGTACTGTAAATAGAAGTTCGAAAGCGAAATTTGACAGGTCGCATTCGTGGGCGACTTGTTAAAACGTCAGCTTCTTGAGTGTAAGGTCCCGCGTTGGAGTCCCACCTGGGACAACACTTTTTCTTCTTTTTGCTTTCAAAATATATTTTATATGTTCATATTTATTATTTAATAATTGTTATGATGTATATAAATAACTGGTTGCTACTGAAAGTTGGAATATATCTGGATGCACAGCCAGAGCGCAAGGATCGCGCTCTAATGTACAGTCACTTTATAAATTCTTCAATTTACACGCCCCATGAGTTTCTTTTTAATCATGCATGAACATTTTTTTTTTACATTTTAATACGAACTGTTTAAGAAAAGGATGCCTTTACATAGGTTTTTTATTTCTACTGTCTCAAGCGTGCAAATGAACAGCACAGAGATGGAGATAAGGTAAAGATAAAATGAATATTATGTGTACCAAATAACAGGTGGACGAGAATATTAACAGCACTTTTGCGTATGCCCACCGCTAATCGGAGGCTGCGTCCCCCCTCTTTTGGACGCACCGTTTCCCCTTGCACACCTCGCTCGGTGTGCGTCCACACACATCCTAGCTTTCAGTAGTAATCAGTTATTTATAAACATCATTGCAATTACTAAATAATAAATATAAACATATAAAAATATATTCAGAAAAAAAAGAAAAGGTGGTGTCCCAAGCGGGACTCGAACGTGGGACCTTCCACTCAACAAGACGACGTCTTAACCAGTCGTCCGCGAAGGTTTCCTAGCAAACTTCGCTTTCGGACTTGTATTTACAGTGCATATGTTACGTAAGAAGCCCGGTCACGTGTCTTATTTTTGGTTATGTTCTACCACTCTAAAAAATCTAAAAAAATCATGGTTATAGAACCACTAAAAATACATAACTAACATACATATTTTTTTGAACGAACTGTTGTTTTCGTTTTCTTTAAAAATTAAATTTTCGAATTTTCTAACCTCTCTAAACATTTGAATTTGGGGCCAACAAAAATGAAACAATTACCATCTCATAGAGCTTGAAAAAATCTTCCATTTAAAATAAGATGGTTATCCTAGGTGCAAATCCGACCGAAATATCGCTAAACTACCAAAACATACTTAAATTTATTTTCAGGTTAGGTTAGTATGATTTGAGCTGAAATTTGGTGGAGAGCCCTCATTTTTTTACGCTGAATATGGTAGTAGTTTATTTATCACGATTCCTTCCAAGGCACTTTCCACTATCTTATCCTGCTACGCCCTTTGTGTTATGTTCAATTTGTCATATTGCACGAAGTGTATTGGACCCTTTAATTGAAGTTTTAACATCTCCATTTGCTAATGACAATTTTTGGTGATGTTACCTTCGTTGAGGCTGGTTTATATTAAATAAAAGACATAAAATAATGATCTATCTTAACGTGAAAATACTTACTCTAAAATGGATTTGTTCCTAAATCTGCCATAATATATTAATTTCATGATTCGAATTTGACAAAACGGGCATGCATACACTTGCGTTTATTTCACACACCATGCATACAGACAAAATGTAATACGTATATTCAATGTTATATTTTCCTCGCATTTGAAGTTGGAAATTCATGGTTGCTGCCTTTCGTTGGCAACATGGAATTGGGAAACGTGCAAGACATTTCAGTACAAAAGCAAATCAACAGAGGCTCAAACCCTGTTCAAGTTGAAGAGTTTTTACAAAGCGATCGTGAATAATCTAATCATCACTTCTCATACAAAACGGATAATATTTTCGACTGTAGAATGAAGCACCAGAGTCATTATAGAGAGGAAGACGATTTACGAATGTTGGTTGGAAAAGTCCAAATCAAGTTACCAGGACAGCTAAGAACCACTTAGGGAGAGCCACTTGTGAAGTGTTGCTGTCGTGCTGGACTTCTAATTTGAAAAAAAGGGTTCGATTCCCGACCAGTCAGTTTCTTCTACGCATACACTGAAGTATTCAAACAGAGTTTCATCTACGGGTTGTGGAGAACTTACGAAACATCACTGGTCAGAATCCGAGTAAACAGTGTGTGTGTACTGTTTAGCATAATGCGAATCTAGTTTTCATTGGTCTTTCTTTCTTCCTCTTGTCATCGTGTCTTACTGCGTCTTTCTCTTCTTCTTCTCGCTATCTATTTATCTTTATTTTCCTCTTACTTTACACACACTCTCTCTTCTTGTGTGTGTTCCAGAGCCAATCTCGGGCCACTTCCTATGACCCGGTGATAGGACCTGACCCAAACATAAGTGATCCGGTAACCCGATTGACCCAGTCTGAAAAATCTATTTAACTGGTAATTTCGCCGCCGTATTTTTCGATTTTTCGGGGTAACATCTGGTCACCCCTGACAGAAACACTGTTTAAACGCAATGAAATAACTACAATCTCTCCTTTGTCCTATGGGTTATCAGATCAAAATTGAATCACCGCCTCCGAATGGGTTCGAATTTTATACCCGACGACACAGCACAAAAATTGACCAAGTTCCCCCTACAGCCGGTGACCCGTTCAGCTCTGCCGTGTTCATTCCATCCGTTCGATTTTTTATAAACACTAATTCATTAGTGTTGTAATTATTAGAACGTTATATTCGCGAGACTACCCCTCAAGTCTAACTTTTTTGCTGGCAAAAGTTGATAGAAACCGTGCAAAATTCTACTTCACTCTCCCAATTTTGACTTTACACCCCCCAATTTGAAAATCCTGAAAGAATCCCTGATTACAAAGTATTCCGAACCAGTATGTTTAATAAGAACCAAGAATTTTCAAACGAACCCCGTGCAAACAAAGCATTTGTGTTACACTTTTGACATTATGCTGTATGTGTTTCAAAGCTCTTGAGTTTCACTAGAAATCATGAGTATTTAATCTGCTGACCACCAAGTTTGGTTTCCATTTTGAAGGTGATGACTTCATGAATTTTTGAAGCACCCTTTATATATTCTAATAGCCCCGAAAAAATATTAAATCCAAAAGTCACTTCTATCTTGCTGTTAGATTTGTGGGAACTGAGCTTTATATTTTTGGAACTGAACTTAATCTTTTTTACTACATTTAAATTCCCTATTTTTATCTGTACTTCTTCTTCTTTTCCTCTCCCCTTTTCTCTCTGTCTCTCTCATTTCTCTCCCTTTGTCTAACAGACATCCATCGGTTTCAAAGTTTCATTCTATGTGTTTAAATTTCTCCCTCCATCAACTTATATATATTGATTCGTCTCGCTTTTATTCTTTCATTTTATCATATTAATATGTGTCTGTTTAAAAAAAAAACGTGCTCGTGATTTTTTTTTCTGATTTTAGTATGGGCGAGACGAACGAAGGAAAAAGAAGGGGTCTGTTTACCAGACACAATTATGGGATGAGAAGGTACCGTTTGGGTTGCCACCTGCACGGCTTTGGCTGTCGCAATTTTTTTTATGCGAAGTGTACAAACGAACAAGTAACCGAAATACACATTGAACTGAAATGCAAAGGTTTTTTGCAGTGTCAACTACCTTTAATCGCCGATCCTGCAATATCATATCATCAACATTTTCAATAATATCTGTGTAGTGACTGTTTTGGCCGTTCATTTTGTGACTCATCTTCCAGACTTTCACGACCCCATTTAAACTCATATGTTCATTGGCAGCAGTTGAAAATGATGGAGCTGAGTCCCAAAGAGTATCTTTCATATCATTATGCATTTCTTGTTCACTAAATATTTCATCACTGCCAGATGTTAAAAATTTGTCATTTTCAAACAAACATGTTTGGACTACACTCACGAAAACATTTATCTATAACTTTCGTTATACTGATCTAAATAATAATGCAGTTATTACAAAGAAAGATATCCCATAACAATCATGTACTTTGTATGGAACTAGTGCTGCCATGTGTGGCTCATTCCGAGAACGTTTCAAATCACCCTAATACCATCGATTTTTTTCTTCGCTGCTGGCACAAATTAAATTCATTTAAACAAACTTTTCCTAAAATCAAATGAAACTTTGGGACCTATTTGAACATACCTTATGACTACAAACAAGGATTTTTCTGTATGTAAACATTATCAAGCAGAATGATTGTGTAAAATATGTTACAATATATTAGAGAGAGCATAAATAGCTCAGATTATCCATAGCTAGGGCATACCTATCCGTGACCCAGGTTCTCAGCCTAGCGATAGTCTTTGATTTCTGGGCTCTTGTACCTGAACACTTCCAAACCTGCATTTCGAGATCACGCAGAGATAGTTTGTTGATTCATGATGAGATTTCGTTGCTATGAGTGATAAGGACATGCATTTGTTCAAAGATAATTAGAGAATATCAAGCAGCGACTGATAAGAAAAATTTGCAAATTATTAATTTAAATATTATTAGTAACTAAATTCTTTGCAAATCATTAATTTAAAAGTTAGTTTCCAGAATTCAGAAGACGGAAATAATAAACATAATTTTATATTTTCCCCGAATCACTCTTCCTTGCAACTCCCTCTAACAAGGAACACTTCCCAGGTGACAGGGTACGATTTTGATGAAAATTCGTATGTAGGTACAGAGCCTAGGCAAACCTTCACAGAAAAAAATATAGGTGCTGTCGTTACCAATGAATGACAAACAGTAACGATAAAGATGAAATGAGTTTTTTGGGCGGTAACAGCACAATGGCTTACGCCCGTCAAGAAGGGGACCCGAGAAATATGTACCTAGAGAGCAAGTAAATTGAATACAGAGTATGGAAAACAGTAGAATAATGGTGTAATACTTACACAAAACTGACAGGTACTTTTTTGTTTAACAGCAGCCCTACCTTTTCTACCCCCTCCTATATTACAATAACTACATGTTCGATTACAATAATCAAACAATTTCGATTTTCTTAAGGTCGGCTTTTTCTGTACTCGCTTGTTGTCTACAATGCATGAATACCTTAAATTAAATCAATATTTTATAATTATGTTTTATACAGTGGCTGACGATAATAATATGATAAATAATCAAAGATCAATCAGATACAACTTTTTTTTCCATACAGTGTATATTCTATGGAATGACCAATAGTATCAATACGTGAAATAATCAATGATCAATCTGTTAACAAGTTCTCTGATATTTGGTGTACATATTAGATTCGTGTCCTCATAGCTTCATTGTTTTATGTGACTTAATTGAACAATTACCTGTATTTAATTTTAATTTTATAATTTAGCCAAGTGTCTATTATTTTATGAACACCCTACAGTGAGCACTCATTGCAATTTATACTGTTGTGTAATCTTGCCATAGGATGAATTCGATAACAGTTGGAACAAAATATACGCTAGATATGTCAAAATCATTGGTCGGAGATTACAGAGAGTGAGGATTGAACCCTGGTTGCCTGCCTTAGTGCTGTTTCCAAGACCGCAAAACCACAGGCTTTCAATAATCTGTTTGGAGACAAACAAAATGGAAGGCAAAGCAGGTGAGAGATGCGGAGAAAACTTTTCCCCACTTTTTATTTAAAAAAAAAGATATGTTTCCTTCCTCCCATCCAATTCGGTGATTAAATTGTGTAATTAATTTTCAAGCAGCAGTGTAGTTTATTTTTCTCGCTACCACCCCCTCAGAAATTGCAATATGTAGACCATTATTTTGAAGAAACTAACATGTTATGCACAATAAAGACTTCACCTATGGCCCTTCTGTTATTAAAAAGCAACTCTTTGATCCGTCAGAAAAGAGTGGGAATCTCCTGACCGTGAGAAGCCGGAAGTCTGAACGCGACGAATGTGGGGAAATTCTGTCTCCAGCCACGCGTGTTAATTCTTACCTAATTGAAAAAAGACTGATGTATTTCAAGTGTTTACGCACGCGCCAACATCATCTTCAATCTTGCAGTGTTCAGAAGATTTGGGGAAGTGAAAACCTTCTGTGTTGATGTTAGAAGTCGAGGTAAGAATGTTTCTTGATTTGCATGTTAACTCTTTCTTGAAAAATCATACACGGACGACATTAGTTCGAAAACAGGAAAAGTGAGGTTTGATACGAGATATGCGGAGTATATTTCATAGTTAGGTATGTCTATACATACAAGATACAATTTTAAATGATATTTTATATTGGGAAAAGACGAAACTTACGTAATTGGCCGCAATTTTAATTTTTGAGACAATAAAATATGTTTAATTTACATCTAGAACAATGCAGTCCGAATCGCTGCAAACAGAAATCACGGAAAATTGATATTGTTTGGACAGTTAGCGCTCCAGGGGTGTGATTATTGTGAATAAGAAGCGTTTCTTGCTTATTTTCACCCCTCCATTTGCATAGATCATTGAGATTTTAAGTCCTGAGATCACAAAATATGTATAATTTACATGTAGGACAATGCAAACCGAACCGTAACAAGGAGAATCTATCCTAATATTTTATTTCTAGGGTGTAATCAAAATGTAATTGAAGAGTCGACATGTCTCTTAAGAGTTTTAAAGCCAAAATTACTGCAATATCGCTATCTATGGGTTAGTTACCGCACCAAAAGTGTGCAAAGAAGCGGGCTTTATGTGTACAAATCTATTTTAACTTGAAATATCGGGTATATATTCCCTCGGATGGTATGCAAAAACTATGTGAGAGGATTTCCGACGCTCCTTTTAAGAGAATTTACCTTAATACAGGGCGATTATTGCTTTGAATATTTGGCGACACGCATTTGGACCATATTTGAAATTCGAATTTCACTTGATACCGGATGTTTCTTGCTTCAGATGGCTAAGTAAAGCATACGAAAGTGTATTAGATGCCTTCCGACCTTCATTTTTAAGTAGAATTTACCCTATTATCAACTGTTTTGAAGGATAGTTGGTGCTTCACATGTGTATAAGAAGTATTCATTACCAGAAAACACCTCTTTTGAAATAGGAAAAGAACGAATTAAACATCAAACTATCACTTCGGAGACTGCATTTACCCCGAAAGGGACATTGTATTAGGTAATTCAATTTCATTTTGTATCGAGAAGGATTATTTGATGGTAATCTATAGGATAAAAAGTGACAAACGTGATTATGATGTCTCTAAACTAAGCTTCTCAGATGAGAATTGTGGCTATTTCGGTGTTTGCTATCAGGAAGGGAGTCCGTGCAACCACATAGAATTAATATATTGCGAGAAAAGTGACATTTGAAGTAGAAAGAACTTTAATAAAACACGTAAAGGACTAATTGATATCATAGTCGTGGAATTAATACATCTCATTTACCGATAGGTACTACGAAAGAGAGTTTAGAATATGATTTTAACCAGAAAACTAGTCTTTGAAGTGCTATTGAAACCTGAAAATACAAGAATAACGCTGTATTGGAGATTACTTGATACAAAACAAATACTTGGACATGAAAATGAAGGTACCAAGTTGGGTAATTGCTTGACGTAATTGTCACATAACGTAAGACTGAAACGTTCTCGCTGGCTTCACGAGAGCAGGGACATGGAAACTGACGGAAGGTCATGCGTTGCCGAGAAGAGGTAGATATTCATTTTCCCATATGTACGCGAAATTATTTAAAAGTTATATAGGGAGAGAGAGAGAGTCAAATTAACCCACAATGAAAAGCATATCGTAAAATACAATCCTTGATGCTTAAGAAGTTTCTCTTTTCAAATTGCATTTGACAAAGTGTGCTTGTCTGTATGACATATTTTTTTTACGATGGGAGAAAATTGTTAGACTAGAATATTTTGATCATGCTTCCAATTTGTTTATTTCGATATGAGAATTATTTTGTCAGAATACAAGTTTGTTTTTGTTTGTAATTTTCTCACAACTTTTGTTTTCTTCTTTCTTAATTTCACGTGATAAAATATTTGTGGCAATTCAAGTTTATTTATTTTGAACATATCAACATTCTTTTGTTACATCACAAAATTATTTAATTCTTGCAATTCAACTGGTTTGTTTTGTTTATATCAAAATTACTTTTACCTAATAAGAAAATTTTAAGTTGTTACATATGAATTTTCAATTTTCATTTTGTATTTTAACAAGATTAATTGCTGGGGACAGTGTTCGAAGTTTACGGGGGTCCTATCAAATAGTGTTAATTTGAGTTGCCGAGGACAACCGATCCTACAGTCCCTTAACAGTTGCTGCGTGGAGAAAACCTAAAATTCACACGGAGAGGTACAGAAGGAGTTGGTAACAGAAGCAATCGGACTGTTCTCCCGTAATAAACAAAAAGAAATCATTTCATAAATTTTAAACTCTAGTTAGACTTTTCTACAAATACAAATTCCGAATTAGAATTATGTTTTCAAAACTTAACTTGTGACGTTATATTGTCCTAGTAAAAGTATTTCCTGAAGCAATGTTGGATTTGACATAGCGGGGTGACTTGTATATGCGATCAAAGAACACAACAAAGAATGCCCGGTAAGGACTAAAGTATGTTTCACGTCTTAATCCTGGAAAACATACTTTTCTTAAGAGAAGATTTAGTATATGAAACCAATAATAGGTTTTGTTTTGGGTCTTTCATTTAGTTAATGTTTGAAGATCAGGGGGACTGGTTTCTATACGATATCGGGCAAGAAGCCACTGAGTGGCCGATAACCATGAAATTAAAACATCCCGTATTATTTGTTACACATGACTGCATCTGTAGCTGAATGATAGCTAAGATTATGCAGCAAAAACTTATATGAGGAATTAGCGTGTCTTGACTACGGCAACATAAAAGATCTGTCCCTTGTCTTAAACTCTTGTTAGGGCCCGAAAGAAACAAGTTTGTGAGCAAAAGCTTGTCGTTGAAAACAGTTATGGTCTCTTTCTCGTAATTTTGAATCTTATTTTGTGAAAATAGCAATACAAAAAATCATCTCCTAGACATTTGTGCAATGTCCAGTCATATTACAATGTTCCGTTTAAGAAGGCAACTACTTGATCTAAATATATGTCATTATGTTCTAAATTACAACTAACAGTCTTTAGTACGTTATTCTTATGAATAGTTTCTTAGGTTTCATCCAAGAAAACGCGAACTTGAATATGATTTTCATTTGTTATTTTCAAGAGTATAGCAAAATACTTCATATTCGCGTGAATCACGTCACCATTAAAGTTACGTTGGCGTTATTCCATTTTTAAAATCTCGTCCTGATATGAATGCAATCAATTGGAGAGTTTCAGGTTGTCTTTCCTGGGGAAAATGTTTGTTTTGAAAGAAAACTATTTCGACTATTGAATGAGTAAAATTGTCACATAGTAAAATGATTTATATAACAAGAAATCAATCACATCTTTAGTATAAACAAGAATTACCTTGAATGCTTTTCCTAGTATTTATATTAAGCAAAAAACTTTACAACACTTCTACACTTCACTAAGACAAAATGTCGCTTCATATCTTTTTAGAATAATGTCTGAATGCAATATAATATAGTTCTGAAAACAGCTACCGCTTTTATAGTTCACTTGTACACATTCTTGTCACTGTTACATTATATTAATAGAAATACATTTTAACATGAAAAGTTCTTTAAGGCATATTTCACTTACAAAAAAAGTAAATACCTGTCATCTACCACTCGGGTTGAATTCAGTTTACCCACTGTTGATATTTGTCACCCACTGATTATTATTACTAAGTCTATTCCTTACAGATACACGCGAAGCTTTTTGTCGTATATCTGATCAATAACTGCTTAAAGTTTTGGAGAAAACTTGTTCCTATAGGCAGGATTTTAACACATCTCAAAGTAGAGCCAAGCACGAATGATGTAGGGTAACTGAATTGTCCCTGTTTAGGAACTCACTTCTTGCCAAAGGGACTATAATTTTTGCGTTATTTGACATATTGATGACAAACCATTGATAGTTAAGATTGGTTTTTAAATTAGTTCCTCTGTATATTCTATAGAATTCTCTTGAAAGGGCTGGCAAACATAAAATACGTTTCGTTTACACATCCAAATACTTGTTCCCTGGATTGAACATATGTGTGTATGGGTTTACCCACTGTAAAAAGCATCCCTGACATAGTAAATAGTCACTACTTTCGTAATGTTTCAACGCTTCCCAAATACATCCGACGGAGGCATTGTTCAATGTACAATCACATACACTTTCATTGACAAGTTCGTTGACCATCTCTGTGTCCTCTTCTGCAATACCCAAAGCTATCTAACAAATTATGAATGCTAATGTTCTCATCTCCATCCACCACTATAACGTTAAACTCCTCTGCGTTATTGAAAGCTTGCTCACATGATGTACTAGTCGTAAGATCTTCTTCGTCTCCAACAAATACTATTACTTCAGAGTCCACTACACCAGCCATCTTGATACTTTCAATCGTTCGAAGGTTTCTAGGATATAACTCAAAGTAAGGAAATGCTACTAATATTTATCCAACTCAGAGACTCCATCCCTCGTGCGAGTGAAGTTACTTTGTTGGGCACTAAATCTGCGCAGTACTGTTTTCCTTGATATATTATTTTTTCAGCTATCAGGTATTTAATACTTCCATATTAGTAAATATATAATTCCTGATTTGACAATGAGACTAAAAACAATATCTTTTCGTTATTCTCTGAATTAGGACTTTGACCTTCAATTCATAATTAGTTAGGTTAAATGAACGTCTTCTACTATTTTAAGTTTCTTGTAATACGTTTGCAAAAATCACCTTAACAAAATCAAATTCCTAATCCTGGATAAACCCTACAGGCACCTCCTCGTTCGGTTTCTCTACACATGATGGTTTCCTCTTTGGCTACTGGTGTCAACTATTACCAGTCTCTGTTTCCTGTACGGCTTAATGTTGTTCAGTATAGAATCCAGACATTTTGCTCCTATTTGTCTAATGGTTAGAGTTCCTGTCTGCTTGCAATATTGTTCAATTGATAAGTCACTACATAAAAACTGTAGATTCTCAACTCCATAAGTGTTTTCCTAAGCGGGAAATCTGTTCTGTATTATTTTGAGTAAATGTTAGTTTTATTTGTATGTGCTATATTCAGAGTTCAACTTAGTTGTAAATATGTTCTTTCCAACAAAATTATAGATTCTGTAATGTTCATTCAGTTTTTGTGTTTCTAAGAAAAATGAACTTGATTAAAATTAAAACGGAGAAAACAGTTTACTACCTAAAATATTTTCTGAAAACAATACCGTACAACTTTTCTTGTAACAACTTTTTTAAAAACGTAGATTTTTCTGAAACAAACAAAAACCTAAAGACCTTTTACGAAATGAAAAAACAAACTTTGTTACGAAAACATTTTAAAGTGTAAACTCTTTTTTACGAACTTTTTTATGAATGTAAAGCTATAGCTTTTATGTTAAGAGATTTTTGTTACATCTTTACAATTTTTTTCTTATGAAAACTATTTTGGGAAATTGAAAACTAATTTTTTTCTTACGAAATTTTTTTGCTAAAACAAAAACTAAACACAAAAAATTTGTAACAAAAAATTTTCGTAAAAACAACACATTTTGTTACGAAAATTTTTTCTTACAATTTTTTTCTCACTAAATCAATTTGTTACGAATTTTTTTCCTTATGATTTTTTTAAACTCTTTCTTTCGAAAATTTTGTTTCATACGAACATTTCTTTCTTACTAAAACTTTTTTACATATTTCTTTTCTTACAAAAACTTTTTGTGAAAGTGAAAACTAAAATCTTTTTCTTATGATTTCTTGTAAACCAAAAGACAATTTTTTCTTACGAATACTTTATTCAAAAGGAAAATACTTTATTGTGAAAGTAAAACTAAAACTATTTTTTGTGATGGCAAATACTTTTGTAATTTTTATTTAATACTTATGTGAAATATTGTCTTCTAAGGTAAAGCTGTTAAAGAAATTTGAAATAAAATGCAAATCAGGATTCTTATTAACTTTTTATTATAACATCCTCTTCATTGTACAGGAAAAAATAATTACTATGATTTGAATTTATGTATAAGTATTTTGTATTAGTTGTCTTAAAACAATAATTTATACCAGTTGATTTTTATTTCTGCATTGTTTGTATCACTTGTCTGGAAATTCATCATTGTTCAATAGTTTGTATCAAGACTGTAATCACAACATCTTTGTATCACTTGGAAAATGTTTGAGTCTGTAGATATCTTACTTATGCACAGATAAAAAGTTTCTTCTTAGTACAAATCAGTTGTTTTATTCCCTATACAAACACCAGTCCTTGTGTATATTCAAAGTTAGAAGGAGTGAAGATCTTTGTTAGTACAAGTCCATGGATGCAGTATATTTTTCTCCCATAAGATTATACGGATTCTGTCCTTACGCTCAGCGTCTGTCACCATCTTTTTATAAGTCTTAAGAAATTTATTCAGTACATCAATAGAATCAGTGTGGGATTCACTAACTTTCTGGTATATTTCTTCACAAATCAAGGGAGTTGTTAATACGTCAACAATACGGAGTAGAGCAATTTTCTTGCTTAACACACTTATGGTCAAAGTCAAAGGAAATATCGTGAAAGCACTCATCACGAATTATACTAAAGCAAGGTGTCCATTCTTCAAGACTTGCCAACACACACTCGACGGCCACCTCGACAAAAGTACAGTCACAGCTAGTCATTGTTTCGTGATTCAGCTGCAGCAGACTAAGTGACGATCCAATCGTCACGGCAATTTATTCACTTCATCAATCGATCAGATTATTTTTAATTCAAATGACGCCATTACCTATTATGGCAGTGTTTGTCTGCTTAGTTATTGTTACAACTCTACAAAATGCTATTTTATTCTTAGAGCCTACTGGTAATGCATGCTAGCACGAGACGAGTGTATTATAGGTTCTGGTCAACACTTTAAAAGGTTTGTAGTCGCTAAGTTCAGCTTTTTATAATCATTTTGCAGTCCGTATCCTAAGAAGTATGCAACCTAACACTACTAGTAAGAGACTTTGCCTCGAGATGTAGTCTAAAAATGCGACCATATCAGACAATAAGAAAACTAGGTGATAATTATCATTTTATTAAAATATTTTATGGTTGGCAACACTTAAAAGTTTTCTATAGGATGGCAACTCTTGTTGTTGAATTAGTATACAACTGGTAAAAATAACATATTAAATTATTTTAAGATGGAAACATTGTTAAGTGTAAGATGGCAACAATCCTTGTTCACCAATGTCAGCTGTTGAAGACATGTTCCTTTTGGCCAAGGATGTGTGATATTTTTAACATACTCTCTTCCCCTACATGTTCCTAGTACTGATGTAACAAGCAAACATATGGTCACAAGATGTGGGAGCAAAGCATGGACTCCCGGTGTGTAGTGGTAGTTTCTCAGTGTGTGTCGGTGTGCTTCTGATGGGATCTACAATAGTCGGCATATGCGGGAAGAGGCTCCTGCATCAACCGACAAAAATTTCCAGTCAAGCTCCCGTCAACTTAGGAAATATTCTTTCGTCATACCGGCAAAAATTCTAACTGTGAAGACATAAAAGTAAGTATAATTTCTTATTACCAAGTCTATTTCTCTTTATTTGTATTAATATACTACACAAAACACGATACACAGAGGGTATACCTACTTTAATTAATTAATATGACCAATAAAAGTATTTTAGTTCTGAATATTTAACCTTAATGGTCTCAGAAAAGTTAAATTTATCAATCCGCGTCATGTAAACAGAGTCTACATTGTAATTATAGGGTGCAAATACTGGAACTGCTACAAGAAGCACTCCTATAGACCTCACTGTGTCACTTTTCTCCTTATATTACGAGTAAATGCGGTTTGAAGTAGTCTTTTTATAGTTAAAATCAGTTCTTTCTAGCTTTCGTTTCATTCAAAGTACCAAATACTGCTTGTCTCACTATTCAAGCAGTGTTTTCTGCCGAAACGTTCATACAAAATTGTTATATACTAACGAAATTATAATTTAAAGAGAACGAAATTATAATTCAAAGAGTAGATTCTATCTAAAATCATGCTGAAGATATTTCAAATGGCAATTTTCTCGCTATATATTGTCCTCCATGTTTTTCAAAGAAGTCGGGATTATTTAATTCCGTGCTTCTCGCCTTCAAATACACGTTCAACCTAGTTTAAATATTGACTAGATGTACTTACTAGGAGTTCTCATTGTACTAAGCGCTCGATATAGACAATTTTGATTTATCACTCTTGATTTTCCACTTAATATGTGATTCTACAAGTATATTTCCTTAAAATAATGTCTACATTCAACTATGAACAGTCCTTCGCGCGAGATAATCGAAACAATGAGTCCCGTAGCACCATATTTTTCGTGAAAATATAGTTTCTTTCCCTAACATTTCTGTTGAAATATCTATTTCAATGTCCGATATTAGCAAAATTGCACTACACGTGGTCAAATTCAAGCAATTACCCACCTTGGTACCTTCATTTTCATGTCCAAGTATTTGTTTTGTATCAAGTAATCTCCAATATAGCGTTATTCTTGTATTTTCAGGTTTCAATAGCACTTCAAAGACTAGTTTTCTGGTTAAAATCATATTCTAAAGTCTCTTTCGTAGTGCCTATCGGTAAATGAGAGGTATTAATTGCACGACTATGATATCAATTAGTCCTTTACGTGTTTTATTAAAGTTCTTTCTACTTCAAATGTCACTTTTCTCGCAATATATTAATTCTATGTGGTTGCACGGACTCCCTTCCTGATAGCAAACACCGAAATAGCCACAATTCTCATCTGAGAAGCTTAGTTTAGAGACATCATAATCACGTTTGTCACTTTTTATCCTATAGATTACCATCAAATAATCCTTCTCGATACAAAATGAAATTGAATTACCTAATACAATGTCCCTTTCGGGGTAAATGCAGTCTCCGAAGTGATAGTTTGATGTTTAATTCGTTCTTTTCCTATTTCAAAAGAGGTGTTTTCTGGTAATGAATACTTCTTATACACATGTGAAGCACCAACTATCCTTCAAAACAGTTGATAATAGGGTAAATTCTACTTAAAAATGAAGGTCGGAAGGCATCTAATACACTTTCGTATGCTTTACTTAGCCATCTGAAGCAAGAAACATCCGGTATCAAGTGAAATTCGAATTTCAAATATGGTCCAAATGCGTGTCGCCAAATATTCAAAGCAATAATCGCCCTGTATTAAGGTAAATTCTCTTAAAAGGAGCGTCGGAAATCCTCTCACATAGTTTTTGCATACCATCCGAGGGAATATATACCCGATATTTCAAGTTAAAATAGATTTGTACACATAAAGCCCGCTTCTTTGCACACTTTTGGTGCGGTAACTAACCCATAGATAGCGATATTGCAGTAATTTTGGCTTTAAAACTCTTAAGAGACATGTCGACTCTTCAATTACATTTTGATTACACCCTAGAAATAAAATATTAGGATAGATTCTCCTTGTTACGGTTCGGTTTGCATTGTCCTACATGTAAATTATACATATTTTGTGATCTCAGGACTTAAAATCTCAATGATCTATGCAAATGGAGGGGTGAAAATAAGCAAGAAACGCTTCTTATTCACAATAATCACACCCCTGGAGCGCTAACTGTCCAAACAATATCAATTTTCCGTGATTTCTGTTTGCAGCGATTCGGATTGCATTGTTCTAGATGTAAATTAAACATATTTCATTGTCTCAAAAATTAAAATTGCGGCCAATTACGTAAGTTTCGTCTTTTCCCAATATAAAATATCATTTAAAATTGTATCTTGTATGTATAGACATACCTAACTATGAAATATACTCCGCATATCTCGTATCAAACCTCACTTTTCCTGTTTTCGAACTAATGTCGTCCGTGTATGATTTTTCAAGAAAGAGTTAACATGCAAATCAAGAAACATTCTTACCTCGATTCTAACATCAACAGAGAAGTTCTCCAAATTTTCTAAACACTGCAAGATTGAAGATGTTAGTACCTTCAATCCATAACATGTTAGTTTCTTCAAAATAATGGTCTACGTACTCCAGTTTCTGAGGTGGTAGTAGCGAGAAAAATAAACTACACTACTGCTTGATAATTAATTACACAATTTAATGACTCGTGGACGGGAGGAAGAAAACAGGTGACTTTAAAAAAAGCTTTAAAAAGAAAAAGTGGAGAAAAGCTTCCTCTGCATCTCTCACCTGCTTTGCCTTCCATTTTGTTTGTCTCCAAACAGATTATTGAAAGCCTGTGGTTTTGCGGTCTTGGAAACAGCACTAAGGCAGGCAACCAGGGTTCAATCCTCACTCTCTGTAATCTCCGACCAATGATTTTGACATATCTAGCGTATATTTTGTTCCAACTGTTATCGAATTCATCCTATGGCAAGATTACACAACAGTATAAATTGCAATGAGTGCTCACTGTAGGGTGTTCATAAAATAATAGACACTTGGCTAAATTATAAAATTAAAATTAAATACAGGTAATTGTTCAATTAAGTCACATAAAACAATGAAGCTATGAGGACACGAATCTAATATGTACACCAAATATCAGAGAACTTGTTAACAGATTGATCATTGATTATTTCACGTATTGATACTATTGGTCATTGCATAGAATATACACAGTATGGAAAAAAAAGTTGTATCTTATTGATCATTGATTATTCATCATATTATTTATTATCGTCAGCCACTGTATAAAACATAATTATAAAATATTAATTTCATTTAAGGTATTCATACAATGTAGACGACAAGCGAGTACAGAAAAAGCCGACCTTAAGAAAATCGAAATTGTTTGATTACTGTATTCGAACATGTAGTTATTGTAATATAGGAGGAGGTAAAGCTAAGGCTGCGGTTAAACAAAAAAGTGCCTGTCAGTTTTGTGTAAGTATTGCACCATTATTCTACTGAAAACGCCTTTTCTTTTATAAATTGTTACATATATTGAAAGGAAATTGCCATTAATGGATACTCGACACGCTGAATAGTATGATGAATGGAATGATACGTGCTGAATGGTATGATGACAATAACTACCATTTTGAAAGCGGCTATCTCGGCTATACTTTAAAATTTTAATATGGTAATGTGACATATCAATCTGTGGTGGAATGTTCCAAAAACCCAATGGTGAAGTTAGTTTTGGGAAAACTCTAATCTTGTCCGACAAAATGACTCATGAAATTGACCTGGAGAATGTGTGAATCGAATCATGAAAAATAATTTTTAAATGAAACAGTTGAAGGAACAAAAACCAAACGGCTACAGAAGACGCGCCGTTATGTTGGAAAATATGAATCTCATTGCTGCAACATGAATTACACTATAGAGTTTTAAATACACAAACGGTAGATGAAGTGCCAATTTCAAGAAGGCGTAATGCAAGGTAAAAGTGGCATTCTCCAGGTCAATTTCAAGTGTCATTTTGTCGTACAGGATTAGAGTTGTGTCAAACTCCACCTCGTCATTGGTTTCGTCCGAACATTCAAGCTTATATTGATATATCACTTACTATTTTAAAAAATTGAAGCATAGACAAAATGGCAGCTTCAAGATGGCAGTCATTGTCGCCATAACATTTCTCTCATTTTAATCCTTCTTTCAAATTCCTAACTTTATACGCCATTGTATCTCTTTCCTTTTCCTCTTTTTCTATGCCACCAGGCACAAGCAAAATATAATCAGCTTCTAATCTTTCAGTACTTCTCTGACTCGTCTTCTCTAGCTGGTTCTTTCTGCGTTGCGTCTATCTTTTTCTCAAACTTCAGCTTCCAACTCTGCGAAGTCCAACTCTTTTCTTCACACCACGTTTTCCGGCTCTTCTTTTCTTCGAAGTTCCTAAATCTATAGTTTTTGGGCATGCTCCAATTCTCGTATATTTTTTTCAATCAAAGTCTTTGCATTACTGGTACCGATTAGAGTTCCCGAAGTTCGTCACGAAGTTTTTATAATCTTCTATGGTTTGTCGATTTTCCTGTCCTCTCTCTCACCCGCAAATTTCCAAGTATTCTCTCTATAATTAAAGACCATGCCTAAAATTTTCAATATATAGATATTTGTTCCTAGAACAATGCTAAATACTAAATCTTCCCGAACGACAAAGGTAACCTTCATTCCTTTTCCTTGGGGATTGGCCCAGATTTATATTTTTCCCTTTGGTTCTCTGATTGAGGCTTTTGTTATAATATCAATAAATAATTTCCTTCTAGCTTTTTTTTTTACCAAAACACTTGTTAGAACCTCGTCTATTAGGCTAATATTAGAACTACCATCTAACAAAACTAACATTTTAAGACCTTTCACTGAAATCACAAGTGAAGCATCACTATTAAAAACTTTTTTATTATCCTCTCCCTTAGCCATATATGTTTCAATTCTTTCTTTACTCTTCCTATATAACATTGAGACACAACATTTCTCACACTGTAAGCAGAATATCTTTTTTATCTCGCTTCTTTAATCATCATTATCTCTACTTTTATCTGATTCCCTTTTCGAATCTGCCCAGGGTCTAAAGCTCTAGCTGTGAGCCCTTCTGCTTGCTTATTATTTGGATTCTAACCTGTTGTTTCTAACGGATTGCATGTCTTCACTTTCTTCTATCTTCTGACTCATACTAGAAATCATAAAGAAGGAATTGGTGAATGTGTTTCGCTTTTCGTTCCAATTTCTTATGTCTGAAATAAAGGGAAAGAATTGAATGACTTGGATAAATTGTACCATTGCTTCGCAGAGCTTTGGGTAAGATATACTTCAATATCTGGTCTTCCGTTGCTCCCTTTTCCTAGCTTGGTCGAAATTCATTCGGAAAACACTCATGGTCGTCCAGACCGTCGTTGATCTTAACACCTTCTGTCTTCGTTCCTGAATTTTCGAAATCACCAAAGAAAGGGCTATTATTAACTGTATCTTCACCATACATTTGCCGAATGTTGCGACAGGCTGCTTTCACATTTCATCGAATTTAAAAAGTAAACAGTGCTCGATGTGCTCTTTATCGGTCTCCACTTTACCCACACGATCCCTGCCCCTGTCTGTTCATCCACCCAGTGGCTGCTCTAATGTTTTCCCGATTATGTGACTACTGATTCTCGCACTGGCAGCGCCATCTGTGAGGTCAATACCTCGTTGCGCTGTGGCATGCCAAAACGGGTAACAGTTTTGCACTTACTTAATATTTACGGTGTGCATAAAGTAGTTTGTGGTTTGTCGTTTTGGCAGTGGAAATCGGGGTATGCTTATTAAATATGTCTAGCGAGATTGTTTCCGAACATGTCGATTTCAAGATGCATCAGTATTGCCACCTAGCGCGAAGTGAATGACGTCACCAGTCGAACAGATATATTGGACCTTAGTTTATCCATGACAAGTGTGTCTGTACGTTCGTGCAGAAGAATGACACCAAATATCGACCTATACTGGGTAGGCTACATAACGGCGCTTTCCAACGCCAAATACAATTTTCGTTTTATAGTGAAGATTTGCGAGGAACGTGGATTCAAAGTGTCGAGAAATGGCACAGAAGGTGTGTTAAATAGGGCAGGAAAACAAGGAGTGGGTCGATTCCAGTAGGTCTGAAACGTGCAAACTCCTGTACAACTAAGAACCGTACACTAGCTTCTATCCGGGAAGTGCAAGCTCTCGTCGTAAAGGAGAACCAAGGTACGCAAAGAGATATTACAAATCGTTTGGGAACATTCCCAAAGACAATTTACAGCATAATTCTTCATGATCTGGGGTTCGAGAAACATCAAGGGATTTCCGAACATCGTTCAAAAGTTCTTACCAAAACAAATTGCAGAATGTCACAAAAATTGTCGAAGGCTCTACAGGTATCACCTAGCTGGCGACAAGTGGGAATACGTTGTCACACTGAACGAGATATATTATGTTTACCTCAATAACTGTAACAGACCGCGTCACATTTTCTACAGCCGACGTTGTGGTAAAGACTTCCAAAGATGGAACAGTGAACATAGGGAAAGTTTTAGCAAGGGATTCATGATTTCTGTTACAATTGGAAGTTCAAGACACCGTGCCAAGTTAAATTCCTATTATTACAGGTCAGAAATCTGACCGTTTTATTGGACGTTCTGGCCATTTTACTAGTGGCCTTCTGACCAGCAGACATTGTGACCTAGACCCCTTCCGATATGGAGAACACTGTCGAACTGGCCAAATACTGCCTTATCAGAAGATAGTTATAAGTAGTCCGTACTATTTCGAGTGAGATAGTAATGTGATTCAAGCAGCATAAACTTTCATTTCTGTAAACTAAATTGCCCTACAATTTCAGAAAAGAATTTAGATTTCATTAACATTCAATTTAGTAGTTTTAGTAGAAAAAAAATGTAGTAATTGACAAGTCACTTTCGCATTTGAAAGATTCTATGTTACACGCTCAATCAAAAGAGCGGAAACTTTTCAATTATTTTTTTGTTTTGTTTTTGGTAAGAAAGTGTTTTCACAAAACAAATATTGTATTTCAGTCGAAAAGAGTGTCTCTTTAACGAAACACTCTCGCTTTGGATAGAAACTGTGATCCTTTGAGATGAGTTGTTACCGTCCATACAATTCATTTGTATCTTTATCTTTAATGGGATTATGATGCTTTGCGGATGTAATTTATTCTTCCAAATTTAGTCATTTCTTATGCTCTTAGATTGGTTCTCGAAGCAACATAGGTACTAGTTAAGTTTCTTATCCACTATTATTTACCGCGTATGTTATCGAAAGGTGAAGTCCTACTGAGAAGTTAATTACTTTTAGTGGCAATGACAACAATATACCAGAAAACGTAAGGAGGAACATTTATACTTAAATATCTGTAAACGTTGTTCTGAAGTACATGAAGGGACGATAATGATCCGTTGCCCGACTGGTAACTCGTTTTGTTATTTTACATTAATAAAATCATTGCTCCTTTTTCCTGTCATTTATGGACAAACGCTCCCTCCCTTTTCTCTTTTTGCATTTTCAACATTATATACCATAGTTTTCGTTTCCAGAAGATAAAAATTTCATCTCAAACGAGTAAAAGTTTCCGATGGACTAAGATTCGAAATTCATCTAAAAAGATGGCATTGCCATCGAGAAGAATTACTATAAAACACATCTTTTTAGAGTGGAAATGCCTCATCCGTTCCAAGTTGAAATTCACTCTAAGTTCCTCTTTGCGCTATCGTAAGATGAAATATTGTTTTCCATTCTGGCGGAATGCTGTTCTTGTAAAGGTAGTGTGTACGTTTAGCAAGTGTTACAACATACTAAGAGACTCTTATTGCAATGTGTTTTTAATTCTAAATGTTATTCCAGGAAGAGTTTCAACTGCATTAGAACTAACGAACGAACTGTTGAAAGTTGATCCATTACGAGAAGGAACCTTAAAGAATAAAGCTATATACCAAAATCTTCTCAAGAACGGAAGCACAACAAAGATAGATACAATTCAGCATACAAATGTAAGATTACATTATCACCATAATCTCTAAACAAATACGTATGTGTTGATCCTATATAAATGTGAAATAAGTCTTGTGTAATACGTTGTGGTAGCATGCATCTAATTTCTTTGCATTTCCTTCAATTTCATCTCCTTCATTTCGGTTAACGGAACAGTACACATTTCTAATTTCTGAATACAAAAAATAATAATAATAAAGAAAGGCTTTTTTGAAAACAAACACGCTGTTTTTATGATGGACTAAAAGTAATAAATAATAAATTGAATTAATCTTATGAATCGGTAAATAAAAGCGTGGGTGCTCTTAGATATTATGATTTTATGACAAGGTAAGCATAAGCTCCCACGCTTTTATTTTCCGGTTCATAAGATTAGTTCAATTTTTTATTTTTTACTTTTAGTCCACCTGAAAAAGGCGTGTTTTTTAAAAAATCCTTTTTTTTTTTGTTTTTCATATGGTTTCACACTTAATAAATTAAATGTTATTGCTCGGATAATTAAACTTCCTGTGAGATAGGCAACCCAATTTTTACGAAAAATAGTTGCGGCGTTGCGTGCATTTAAGGATAATTTCGAATTATTTTAATTAATTTATTACAGTTAACTGGATTATTTTGTCGTATATCTAGTGATTGAATATTGTATTGTCATCGGAAACAAGCGAGTTTACAAAATTTTAAAGAAATCGGATGATGAGAAGTTAGTTTAAAATCGTTTGCAAAATTTGTACGGAACAGACAGAGAAGAAAGCAAGTTAATAAAAACGTGTTAAAATAGGGCAAATTCGACATTTGATGCTCAGTATTTCAAGACCTACGGTATATGGAATGGTGTGGCAAATGAATTCGACTCTAATTCGAATTTTGCAAGACAAAATGAAGAAAGTCTGCAGAATTGAAGGGTACCCGGGGGAAAACAACAGAGTTCAAATATTGTGAAAATACATTTATAATTGCATTTTATTATTATTTAAGGTACTTTGCAAATGAAAGTACTAATATGAATTGTATTTTTAGTTTTTTTTCCTCTTTTAAATAATGCTGAATATCCTTCCGTAACACTTTATTTAATTATATTTGCACAATTTTTAATTTGAATGATATGTTTGGCTCCGTTCCGGGGTATGGAATTGCAGAACTTTGAAGCAACAAACTAAAACAGAAAACAGCTATACGCAGTGGGTATAAGCAAAACTGATATTACCCCGCATTTCATTATAATGTAAATAATAATATATCTGACCACGTACCTGTATGTAATCAATACAATATGCACTTTTCTTGAGACTTAGAACTTAGCCAATGGGATAATGAATTACTCTATGTTCAAAGATAACACTGGCAGTTAGGTTAATATAATTATATATTTATTGAACAAAAAATAAAAACTGGTTTTGACGTTGAATCTATTGCTCGATGAAAATTTGGGGGTTAAAGAATCGATTACTTAATTTAACTGTGAAGTCTGGTATTAATAACTGTAACTGATCACCACTGGAGTTTTGTTAATGTAATTTGAACGAAGCTATTTCCTGAAACTTCTTATCGGATATAAAAGAATTACGTATATATAACTGATTGTCAGAAAGAAAGAATTTCTCACCTACAAGCGGTTTATTTGATTGATGATGTTCAGGGCTTTAACTTGCGGTACGATGCCGCGATTCACCTCGTGAATTCAACCTTCTCGCTTATTTCACTAGGTACGCCAGTGGCTGAATGCAGACAGTAATATATTCATCCTTGAAATTTTACGAAATGAGAACTGTATTAACAATGACAACCAACGGTCTAAAAAAAACGCAAGATACAACGCAGCCGAAAGATCTCGCTTGTTAAGAACCTTTATTAACATAGAATCACTTTCGTGTAAGCCGCGATATATTCTTTTTTTTTCTTTTTCTTTACTAAAAATGCTTTCTACCGACGGAAATAGATCTTATCAGTTACAACCTGTTTGTACATCCCAGCCATTGAACGTAGAAGCGTGAATTTCTCCAGCATTCAGGAGAGGATTATATCTTTTTACTAAAGAATTATTCTCTTTAGTTTATATCTTTTTAACGTTTCTTATAGTATCGAAGAACTCTTCCCGAAAATTGTATGGACTGCTGTAGGAAGTTATTGTGCATTTCCTACTTTCGCAATGAAGTTCATACGAATACTATTTTTGAAACGAAGATATGGGAGAGAAACATTTTTCATTTCTGACTATTAATAACAACATCCCCGTGGATAGTTTGCTCTTAGTTACTTCCACCTGCATCGCTCGACTTCTCTGTGGGGTCTCCGAGCGTATGGTCTTGGTCACAAAGACATCAAAGAATAGGAGAGAGTTCGTCTCACCACTTGTAGTAGTCTATCTGCTGACCCTGTAGATACTGACCTCTCAAGATCGGTTGCCCTTTCTTTATATAGTATCCATAGCAAACCATCACTATCTTTAAATTAGAAATTTCCCGCACTAAAGCCAGCCAATAGAATTTAAAAACTAGAACAGCGCGGCAAAACGCTTGGTTGATTGGAGACAACGCTTCTGGAACGGTTAGTTGTTAGCAAAGTGAAAAAGCTCTCCTGTGAACGAAAAAAAAGTAAAAAAAAAAACAAGTTATAGACATGCAAAATACAAGAATGTACTTACGTGGGTTATTTATCAGTTTCTTATCAAATCACACTTGCTCAGCCACTAATTAACTAATCCTATGTCTTACGGCAGCGTTTTCGCGAAATTATTTTACAGGTCCGTGGCAAGGTTCTACTTTAAGGGTATCAGAAAATTTTATCTGTAACAAAGTTTTTTCGTTCTATAACAAGAAACTTGTAAACATAATAATAAGTAATTTTGTAGATATTGTAGATATTTCACGAAACTTGTTTAAGAGTTAACTAATCATTAAATAATTTTTTTAAGCGCTTTGAAATCCATTAGACTCGTGAAGTGAAAATTCATTAACTTAATCTTAACGAATGTCGGTGAAACTCACCAGTTGATAATTAAAAAAATTGTATTTGAATTTATTTTCAACAATAGATATAACCAAAATGTGGAAAATGTCCTGCCATTGCTCGAACTTCAAATAAACTGCAAACCGATTATCGTCTCTGGGATATCCTGGTATGATCCCATTAGCTCTAAAGAAAAAAAAAGACGAAAATTTTTCGTAATAACTATAAATGTAAGGTGCATATACAGATACTTATCAGAATAATGGAAACACCTGTAGTTGGCAACACGTCAGATGTATGGGTTGGCAGTGATGTTGTGGCGACCGCAGCGCCGGACTGCTGGTGGTGGTGTGTTAGGTCGGTCTCCATACTACGTCAGGCGTCGTGGAACAGGAGTGTGCAGTGGCAGCAGCAGACGGAGGTAGTGTAAAATGGGAGACCTCTCAGAGTTTCAAAGAGGGCAAATTGTTGGTGCGCGGTTATGTGGAGTGAGTGTGACGGCAGTGGCTAGTGTGTTAGGTGTGTCGCCAGGGACAGTGTCGAAGGTGATGATGGCCTACACAACACAAGGGAAAACCACATCGGGGAAGCGGAACAGTGGGCGGAAGAAAAGCATCAGTGACAGGGCACGCCGGGTATTAAAGCGCATTGTCACGCGGAACCGTCGTGCCACTGCGGCGCAAGTGACGGAGGAACTCAATCAGCACTTCCCCCAACCTGTTTCGACAATCACAGTCCGCTGCGAATTACATGACATGAACTTACGGGGTCGTGTTGCATGGGCCAAACCTCTCATGAGGGACAAGAACGCTTTAGCACGCCGCAAATGGTGCCGCGACCATGCAACTTGGACCGTTGACGACTGGAAACGTGTGGTATGGTCGGAT
>JAGDQP010002035.1:50065-110726 GCA_022664845.1 Lepisma saccharinum | reverse complement strand
AGAGAGAGAGAGAGAGAGAAAGAGAAAGATAAAAGGATTAAAATACGTAGAAAAATACCTTTTATTAACTATTTTCAATTATTTTGTTGACGTTTGCAAATTTAAATCATGATAAAACGCATTTGCAGAAAAAATCAGAAATCGAAAACAAATATTAATTAAACATTTATCTCTTTATATTTAGAGTACATTGAGAAAGAGAGAAGGAGGAGGCTATAGCTAATACTTTTCCATCTCAACTTTATTCAGAGATCAACATTTTCTTGATCGTTGTGAAGGCTGCTATGCTTCTAAACTTTTATTCCTCAACACCATGAACACAACTATTATTTTTAATGAAACCAAAAGATGATCCTGATTGCATTTTAACTCCTGATGTTAAATCGGTTTCACGTTTCTTTTCATCAGGTTTGATTTTGGTATAACGTACCAGTATTTTTGTTTCAAAATATTTGTTAAGATGAAACATTTATGAAAAGACCACTCACTAAACTTAAACTCCGCTAGAACTTCATCTTGTACTTCGCATCAGGAACTTCCCTCTTCGGAGATCAACTACAGCGTTCGCGCAGCTTTGAGCTTCATCTGTCTTGATAATGCATATCTATAGTTTAGAATACGTAATAGGACCGTTCGCAGTGTTCATCGCAGACGGCAAGTTACTGTGGAGAAAAGGTAAAATTACTGATTTAAGAAATTCATTTTGTGAGACAGACGACAGACTTGTAGTTCTGCAGAAGCTGTTTAGTAAGTACGTCACAGTTGTCTACTGTATGGTTAGCAAAGAAGCTCTTTTAAGCATGACGTTCTGAAAGGAAGCGCATGAAGTTGCAAGTTTCAGGAAACAAAATTGCCGCTGAATCAAGCTACTCTCGAATGCGGGATTATTAATAAGTTCCTGTGTGTTTCATGGACCAATAAGTGTGTTTTCCTTTTCTTCCTTTCTCTTGGAAACTTATACTTGAAAAGAGTAAACTTTGTCATAACGCTTCATGGCTAACAATACCATTTTGTGTACTGGAGCTTTGATGTGTAGAAAAGAAAATTCATTTAAAAAAAATGAAAAGTGGCATAATTAGTACATTTATCGCTTCAACTGTGAATGCGTATTACATTGGTCTTTGCTGCTTGTAGAACTCTACAGTTCTGTAGTGTGTTTACTATTACTTGTGGTCATTATGATTAGAGTAGAAGTAAACTTTTTCCACGTAACTTTAATCAATCCCACCAACAGAGAAGTAGCTAAAGTCTACCCCTGTTTTTAGACTATATTTACGTACATTATCTGTGATAAAAGATTTCAATATTTCACTAAGTTTACTTCCTTGCA
Organism: Lepisma saccharinum; assembly: GCA_022664845.1. Lineage (NCBI taxonomy): Eukaryota > Metazoa > Arthropoda > Insecta > Zygentoma > Lepismatidae > Lepisma > Lepisma saccharinum. The sequence continues at coordinate 109,396 of JAGDQP010002035.1, read as the reverse complement.
TTTATTATTAGTATCTCCATAAGGACCAAACCAATTGCATTGACAAATTATAGAGAGCTTAAAAGGTTCCCAACATTGCAATTTGCGCAACTCATCATATCACATATTTATCTGAAAAGGTATTCTATTCCGTTCAATAGCTTATTATATTCCATTCAGTTCTGTCCTCACTTTTGTCGCTCAGCGAAAAGAGTATTACTATTTTGACCTCCAAGTTGTTATTACTATCTTGACCTTCCTTTGCCCGTTTCAAGCAAAGGTGTGTATTTTCGTTGTTATTTTGTTACTCTACCCTGGCGTAGGAATTCTTTCTTCTCAAACTGTTTTCTATGTACTCTTGGATGGTACGAATCATCTCATTGATTGATCTCTGTCATCTCTTATTATAGAAGTAGATAGGATGATATGTGGTGAGTTATTATTGGTAAAAATTTCGCGCCGAGATAGAGCCCTGTTCTTTAATAATTATAAAGTTTTATATAGCTATTAAGTTCTAAAATAATAGTTTACAACTTGCGTTTACTTTGCCTTTTAGTTCTTTCTCGTGAATGAGAAAATTGGAAGTATTCTTGACTGTCAGGAGGACCTGGCAAGTTCGGAATTGACTTCCGGCGCATGTTTGGTTTTTGGTAGTTGGAGGTGGGGGTTACCTCCAACAGACGAATAGGAAGCAGGCCCACTGATTGTCAAAAATTAAATGTTAATTTCAATAGTAAAAGTGAAATAATTATATCAGTGGCCAGGGTAAGAAGAGTATAGTGTGCGGTATTGAAAAACTAACTTTTACATATCAGTCGAAACAAGTTTAGCTGAGGAAGTTACATTTCTGTTGTTATGATTTACCTTCCTACCTATGAACTGCTTCTACGAGATGTTGCTGTGAAAGACATCTTTATAACTTCGTTATTATCAGTGAAAAATCTAAATTTAAACTTTTACGCGTTATAAACTTTCGTTAATTTCTCGAATTTGAAAATTTATTGACATTTTGGTAACTTCTATATGTCTTTTACACACTGTAGGAATTTCAATTTAGTACAAGGTATTCTTTCTATATTGAGAAGCTAAACTGATGGCGGCAGGATATGGGTTAGCTATCGCTTCCTCGTCATTGTGCCATTGAGTGGCAAGGGACTGGAAATCATTTCTCCCCTTGTATCTGTTTTTAAAACATCTTCTCATTCACGATTAAAATATTTAGTTTATTATAATGTTTGCTTTCACTACTTCAACGTTACTTCATTATGCACAGGAATGACATGCCAGGAGTGTGTTTGGCTGTTGCTCCGTGGTAGATGGGTTTGCGTATTTCTCGTTTCGACTGAAAGTTTCATTCAAATATTTTAACAAACGCTATGTCAGCTTTCCTACCTAACAAAAATTGTTGAATTCAAGGGCCAAAGTTTAATAGACGTCTGCGAGTATGATCTCGCAATTAGAACATAATATTTCGATTTGTAACTCAACTTCATATATTTCGATCTACCTTTGTACTCAGAAATTACAGTCTCGCTGAAGTATTATAAACATAAATTGTGAAGCTAATTTAAAAAGTGCTTTAAATGGAGTATGACACAATCATTTGCTTGTGATTAAGGTTTCTAATAAAAATGTGGCTTGTTTGAGTCTTCGTTTAAGAATCTATAGTAATGTTTTGAAAATGAGTGAACAAAAATTAAATTATAAACATTTGAAACGACATTTTTGTTTAAAAGATTTATATCAGAGCTTCTATTCAACGCGTTACTTTAAAATTGTGTCCATACTATCAGAAACATGAAAATGTTGAAACTTCAACAGCTGATACTTACAATTGGACTGACAGGAGAAAATTTCAAACATTTTTTCCCGTAATTTGTATTGATTTTGCTGAACGATTTTCTGTGTGAATAACTGCTGAATAGTGATTTGTTATGTGCTCGTATTCTTACAGAGTAAATGTACGCAGTGTTTGGCACATGTAGCTATGCATTTTTATTAAACGCAATTGTGCTCTTTATGAAAATCAATACGTCAACAAAAGGTATTCTTTCAGCTTTCATTTAAAAGCTTAATATTTACAATATTAACTTGAAACTTAAGTATGAAGAATGAGGTAATAAATTTACAAGAACTTTCGTTTACTTCAGTGCAAGGTTTAGTGCTTTATGAAGGTTTAAGATTTTATATTACTCAAATTTTCAAGCTAACGCTAGTATATCAGATTTCAAATAGTTCTCCGTGTTTTTTCTTATTCTTTCGTCTACAGTCGGACTTAACCGTATCGTGTTCGAAATATTTTGTTGTCGCTTAAACTATAGTAAAGTCTAAACGTCGTGAGACAAATCGAAGTTCATCGCCAGAAATCTTTTGGTAGGTTGGTATAGTATTTGGTTTATGCATTTATTCGCTTGTTCGTTGCTCCGTGGTGTTGAAACTTAGAACTCAGTTGGGCATGCCTGTTCTTATAGAGTCGATACGGGATAGCTTTCGGCGTTGAGGTATTTCGTTTTATCCGAGTTTATGGTGTGTGCTCAGGTAGGTCTCGCAGTAAACGTATAGAGTGTTCATTGACTTTTCTTTCTGGTGAAGAATGGCGAATGTCAACATCGGGAAGCTCAGACTCTGGGTTTTACTGTAGTTCGTGTCTGCCTTTTTGGTACATGTGTTCCGTCTGCGTTTCGGTTTCCTTACGCAGGTTCTGGAGTCGTGATGTGTTGGTTTGTTTCTTTAGCAGCTTTATGCTAGTCTCGAATTTGGAGTAAGCTCTAGTTTACTGACTCCACCTCGGGTTCAGTTTTCTTTTTCTTATGTTTTGCTGCTCGACAGTTTCTTTCCTCAAGTGGGTTGCTCCGATGCTCTCATCTAAAGGGTGGGCGTGTGAGTTTCACCCTCGTCTTTGTTTTCTCGCCTTTTGGGTTTTCATTTAGTGTTTTCTCTCTTTCTCCTCGTGTGTTCGACCGGAGTTTGCGCTTTGTGTCTGCTGTTTCGTATCTCATGTTCACTTTTTTCGCCCTGGCACGTTTTCATCTTCATCTCTCCGATTGGAGATTTTTCCACTGATAACCTGTGTGATACAATGAGTGCTGATTTGCTTCTTGAGTGGGTAAGCAGTGGCAAATGACAATGACTGGTGAATCTGTTTTAGCTGTGTGACCCAGTGTATGTTTGGCTATTCAGGTTCCAGTCCATGTGTCATGTTCTGTAAACTTCTTACGATTTCTCCCTCTGTTTTCCTTTGTCCGATGATTTTAGATTGTGTTGTTTTACCCTTCTTTAGGGGAAACCTCCGTCCAGCTTTGTGAGAGCTATTTCGGTCCAACGCCTGACGTTCTCTCTCTCTCAGGTTTCATATAACATAATACATGCAAACATCCCACACTGCATATACGTGTATAGTTATATGACATATTCCCCTTCCAAAGATTACTAGTAGAAGTTCCGTTCCTTTGTTTAAACTTGTAAAACAATAATTACACATCCCTAAGAAAGTCAACACGAATAATATATTTAAACAAGCGCGCATCAAGAGAAAAACATTTTAACCTAAACATTGTTGCCAGGAACATAAATAACACCAACGAAAATAACACCACTGCAAGTTCATGCTACATTCAGACGTTATTAGAATGAGGCATATCTGTTACCAAAAAATGAAACCCATTTACGAAATTCTGATATCCGATTTGAAATCAGAATACCCAAAGAAATAACACTTGTCATGTGTTGATTAGTATAATCAACCGGTTCATTATGCACCACCTAGTAAGTTTGTATTGACGGTGGGGTAATGATACAAGATATAGTTATGAATATATGTATATTACAATTTGTATAAGTTATACTAAAATATATATATTTTTTAAAATCTGGTTTCAGTTATTATTAACGTCATATACAAGCTGTATAGTTTCTAAGGAAGGGGCCTTGGTTGTGTTAAAACTGACCCAGAAACCTAACTTACTATGAAGTAACAGCAAAGTATCTTTATATTCATTTTGTGAAGATAATTATAGAGAAAAAAACCTCAAATGCACACTGCACAACGTACGTCTCTATCAGATATTTCTAGAGAATTGAGACAGATTTACTAATAAAATATAAGTTTTGAGTCGACCCATATTTTTTTAATTTTTTTTAATAACAAATTTACAAAGAAGCGTTTCAATATTATGTAAATGCCTGAGTCATCCTTTAAACAAAAAGTTACAATTTCGGATCGGGTTAACGTTAAGCATAATTCGGTGGTAATAGTGACTTAGTAAATTCGACCCTACCCAAACACCTGTTAAATACGATCGCCTCGTGATCTTGGTGAATTTGATACAGGTGAAAACGGATTGAATGTATTAATTCAAATTACAATTTAAACTGTAGGGTCTGCCTTTAGGATAACTCATTCCAATTACATACAACAACAAACTTTGAACGCTTTACTTTGGTTTTGAACCTTCGGCTAATAAATCTTGTTTTGGTATGAACACCAATCATAATTATCATTACAATCCATAAAGGCAAAAGTTGCTTTTCGATTACGATTTCTTTAAATTTGAAGAATATGTGTATCCAGTCCCATCACACTTAGATAACAGGAAATATTACAGCTACTAGGAAGAAGTTAACATCTCAGTTTATCCATATTTCACAAAACTCAGTAGCAGCCGAAAAATCTAAAATTATTTACCTTATCAATGTAGAATTTTCACTAATTTATATAATCAAAAATTACCAACAATTAGGGATTCTGGCAAGACAGCCTAGAGAGTCCCTGGCATTTTAAGAGGTCCAGGGAGATTTAAGCATTATTTTCTTAAGTTAAAAGGTACGTCAAGTGAAATATTGTTGGAGCACTCTTTGAACACCTAATAGGTTGCATGTAAAATATAAATAAGCAAACAAAAATCTCAGAGACTGAGTTGAAGAAAGTGGGATATATGGTTCGTTAAAACTGAAATTTTCACTGATTAAAAGTGGTTGTTCGAGTGCAAGGTTTAATTTTATCAATCGTTAAGATAAAGGTTGCGAACATGAACCGTATATACCGCCATTTTGGTGTACAGTATCTTGATTGATTTTACTGTATTTAAAATTGAAAATTTTAGTGTACTATGCATATTGAAAGATAAACATGCCACATTATTTATACCTTTGTCCTACTCGTCCTTCTTTGATTTAAATAAGTACAAGTTTAAGTAGAACCATTCTAAAAAATTACAAGTAAAGTGAGAAAGTTTTAAACTTTTATTAGTTAAAATATCTGTAAAATACTTAAATTAGATGGTGCTGATACTAGATTGTGTATATATGTAGTGAATATTCTGTCCGGAGGTATTTTTATTACCGAAGGTTCCTGTGCAACATGAACCACTGGTGATTTCAATTTTTTTTGTCTATGAATATTACCTCAATATTCCTGTGCAACATCAGCAAATAGTGGTGTGTCATTTCCTTCTTCTTTTTTGACATTTCTGTACGGTGAGATATGTATTTTTTCAGCCGAAAGTAGATGCATTGTAAACTGTATTCTTGCAACTTAAAATAGATCGCGTTCATACACTATTGCGCACATAGGTTGTGATTTGTTAACTGTGTCAACTGTATCATCGGAAGCAGGGTTTAAAAAGTATGCAAAAGTGGCGCGCCACGGCCAGCATTCGTCAGATTTGGCCACCTGGTGACCAATTTTGGCCACCAGTTCTTTGCTCCTTAATTCTCACTTTACTGGTGTCTTGACAGTGCTGCCGTTCAAAACTGTCCTGTGCTTTATCTTTGTGCCAAAGGTGGATTATTTTCTATTACTATCCCAATTTTCTGAAGTAGCTATTATTTTAACGGTGCCATTCTGAGCCAAACACAGTTTATTTCACGTCTCTAGCATAATTTTGAGATTTTTTTTCAAAATAATGAAAATAGGGCCCTTAGGGTTGAGGGGATCGTTTGACGGTCCAGTCGTAACCTGTTTTGTCCCTCTCGCGAATTGGGAAACAAGAATCTGAAGTAATTTTTCATGTACCTCATCTCTAAATAAGACTAATTTTTTACCTATTCAATTTTCACTTTGTTATTACATACATACAAACATTATTCCTTATGTTAAAGTTGATGGTTGGAAATTGTGTGACGTCACACGATATCGCTTTCATGTTTGAGTTTTCAATGTAACCCTGGCATTCGCAACTAGACACTGCTTATTCCACCTCAATACCGCTAGTAGAACACGAGATATCTAACTATATATCAAGATGGCGGACGGAAGCGTGATACATTTATAGTTTGATTGGAAGTGCAGGCTTTGCATGCCATTTGGCCCTAGCAATTACATACATTACGGCTTATTTTGAAACTGTAGGTTGGAAATTGTGTGACTTCACCTAACGCCCTCGTGATTGAATTTTCAACTTACTCATGGTTATCTCAGCCATATATCGTTTATTTTGCCTCGATTCCCCCAGTAGAACACAAGATATTGAAATGTAATTATTTAAGAAATTGACTTATGACGTCACAGCTAGTGGTGGATAAGACAAAATGGTGCCCGGAGCAAGTGAATTTTTTTATGCTCGTTGACCGGAATATCTCATTTTATGCTATTCCGAACCCTGAGGAAAAAATAGGACTCTCACGAGGACTTACTTGCCAAGACTCGCCAGTAGGGACATGGCATTTTTTCATTCCATGATCATTAATTATTCTTGTTTTTCACAAATTTACTCCCGGATTTGACAGCTCGCTAATTAGAAACTAAAATTCAATTCAACCCTTGACCTTTGTTTCTTACTCCTTTACCTCGCTAGGAAGAAAGAAACTTATTGGCCCTAAAGGCTTGTTCCGTTTTGCACGAAGAAAAAATATAGAAAAAAAATTAATGAGTTTTGAAAAGAAAGGGAAAAAAGAGGAAGACAAATTTTTAATTTGTAACCGAAGCCACAACAGGACCTAATAAACTCAATGCCTAGGGCCCAACGCCAATTTAGTTGAAGAAGAAAAAACAAAGGGTGGAGGAATTCGTTTACCCAGCTTGGGTTGGTGGATTGAATTGTGTTCAGTGTTTGCTTTGTTTTATTACTGATCAGTTGGAAGTACAGTATTGTGGCGAAGTGTGTTATTTTGTGCGAATTAAGGAGACAGTTTGATGGTAAGTATGCATTCTTAAGTGTGAAAAAAGAAAATAATAACTTGTTTTGTTTAAAATGACTGCACAAGAAGAAATTAACAAAACAGAATATTTTTAAATTTTTGGAACGTTCATTCAGTCACCTTGTTTTAAGAAACATACTTTTGCATATTTCATATCTAAGTCACAATAGTCTGGGGTATTTGTTACGTGAGATGAACTGATTTTTCACTTTATACAATTTACGCAGCAACGTAAATCAATTGACAATATAATATTTTATTATTATTTAATTTATTTTAAATATTGGTTTTGCAATTTTAAAATGGTAATTTATTAAAAGCTTAAGTCAACTTAATTTTTACTTTGCCCCGCTACGATTCGGATTTTTATACCTAGTTAAAATGAATACCAAGGCCTCAACTGGGACTCGAACGCGGGACCTTAGACCCAATGGACTATTGGCGCAGACCATTTGGCCAATAAAATGTTAATTTATTGACGCTGACGTTAAGAAAATTACAGCTACATTTTGTATTTGTGCATGTTGATTTTCTACGTAAAGAAACGTGAAGTTACTACCTCCGTATTTGTTTGTTGAAACTAAGAAATATCACAGGGTGGGAACCGCCCAGTACTTATGTCAACTTATTATTGCAGTATTTGTATGACGGGACTGAGGGCAAAATAAGAAAAACGCAGTTAGTAAATTACGTGTTTTTTTATTTTGGGTAAGGTATAAATATAACAAGGAGGCCAGGACTTATATGAAATTAATACTGTGGTATTTGCATGGTCGGACGAGGGGAATCTTGACAAATTTTATTGACGGAATTACGTGTTTTTTGTTACTTTGGCTAGAGCAAAAATTTAGGAAAAAGTATGGGAACTAGGACGGAGGGGTGTAGAACTAATATTAAAGTGCACATTTCTGTATTTGCCTGGTGGGACTGAGGAAAATATTTAAAAAAATTATTGAGTGAAATACGTGTTTTAGCTTATTTTTTGTAAATAAAACTGTACGAATATATTTTAACCGTAAATTAATTACAATGTATTTTCTGTTTATTTTCAGATCTGTGAATCATACTTAAAATAGGACGAGAATAAGGACAAAAATAACGTCGTTGAAAACACTATAAGGTAAGACCAAGTGTTTCGTTTCTGCTGATTTTAAAAGGATGAATAATAGAAACACACACAGCTTAAAGGGTAGCAAATACAAACACTAATCGTGACAAAGAAACGTACGTTATTTAAAAAAAGAAATATTTTGTTTTTGCATGACTAAAATTAAAAGCATGAGGGCGTCCAATATTATATGATACACACTTGTTACAGAATACGTAAGCGGCCACGGTGGCTCAGTTGGTAGAGCGTTCACCTCTAGTGTTAGGGGTTTTCGCTAGATTGCTTGATAATAGGAATAATTGCTGCTCATGCCATGTGGGGTTTGTGGTGGACAAACACCGTGTGCGTGGGTTTTGTCGGGATGCTTTCGTTTTTTACACTTTTTATTGCACATATTTATCCCATTATCATTCATAAGGCCTGAGCCATAGTTACCTAAAGGCCTTAAAATAAATTGAAACATAATACGTAATGTAGTTGGCCAGGACTGCAAGCACTTAAAGACAATTTTGTTTTATGAATTACTATTTAAAAAAAAGAGAAATATATTTATGTATGAGTAAAATTAAAAGCACGTTGGACGTGCAGGAAGTACATTTTAAAACACATTTGTTACAGAATACGTAATGTAGTTGGCCAGGACTGCAAGCTTTTGAAGACAATTTTGTTTTATGAATTTCTATTTTTTTTAAAAAAAGAAATATTTTGTTTATGCATGACTAAAAGGAAACGCTTGGGGCGCGCTGAACACATTTTTTGCTTTATCTGAGCGAAAATTACAAAATTTGGTAGAATGGTGTATTTTTATGAGTATATTACGAAATTATTTTAAAAAAATGAAAATTACCTTTTTAAAACAAAGAGGGCGGCAAAAAACCATTTTCCACATTATTCAAGATAGGAACATGAAAATTTATATCTAAGTATTTTAGATATAGTAGTTAAAGAAAATATTTTAAAAAATTGAAAAATCGCCTTTTTAAAACAAAGATGGCCGCCAAAAAAACATTTATTGCACGGATTAAGTTAGAGAGCTGAAATTTGGTATGAAAGTACCTTACGCATAGCAGTTCAACAAAATATATGATTTTTTTAATAGTTTGCATATTTGATTAAAAATGGCCGCCAAAATACTAACTTGTTAACCGTTTTTTTCAGACATATGAAATTTAGTATGAAGATGGATAATGACGCGTAGCTTACATTAAAGGACTTACGCAAGCGGTAAGAACAAAGTAAAGCAAAGCTATTGATTAAAATCATTTAACAAAAGTACATTTTAATACCAATTTTAATGTTGTTAATAAATGTAATTAAGTATCGTAGAGTTAAAAGAGTTTTATTATTATTTCTGCAGATTGGAACTCATTCCCTTGAAGGTGAAGTTTCACATTAGACAGAGAAAGAAAGACAAATTTCAAGAACCAATTGTTGGTACAGAAACTTAAATTAAATTGGATATATTGGAGCCTATTGGTGTTTGCTGGTTTGGAAATTGAAGTAAGTGTTATTTTTTATGATTATGATTTTATATTGAGAGTCGACCGAATGTTAGAAAGAAAAATAGCGTCTAACATGGTCGGAAAATGTATGCCCTTTTTGTTTTACAAGCGCCATAAATATTAAAATAATATTAGAAGTAAACTTTTCATTTTGTTGAAAGCTAGAGAACATATGCAGTCATAATGGTTCAAGATTTTCCTTTTTGTAGAAAGAGAATAAATTTATATATTTTTTGGCAATTTTAACTAAAATTGTGAAAAAATCAAAGAAAGGAAAAATAATCTTTGTTGATATGACCAAATTATGGCTCACAAGATGTGATTTTTAAAAATACATAATCTTTAGTTATTAAGAACCACTGCCGAAATAACATTTCCCCTTAACAAGACCTTAGTATTTTATTTTGAAATAGTTGACTGCTCATATAAAATGTAATAGTGCTTTTGCCTTATAAAAAGCCAATGACAAACCACTATTAGTTTACCTTGTAATAATAATTTGTTGTTGAAAACATACCATTACTGCATGTGGAAATGAAATATTATTTGTTCTTGACTCCTTTTAAAGTTGATTGTTTGCACTTTTGATTTAAATCATTTTTGAAACCAGTACTCCATGTTCAAATGAAATACTTGATTTTGACTTTTTTAAAATCTTTTTTAGAAACATTCTTTTTTACCACTACTGCATGTTAAAATGAAATACTGGATTTTGGCTTTTTTTAGAAACATTTTTTTGATTTAAAACTTTTTTGAAACCAGTACTCCATGTTCAAATGAAATACTTGATTTTAAAAATTTTGTTGCAAAAGCATTCCTTTTTAAGGTATAACAAACTACAATTTTTTTAGTTGCGTTTAGAGTACGAGTGCGACAACACCGTTTTAATTACGTTGTTGTTTCTTTACTATTTCAGAAAGAAGACCATCATGAATCCAATAAACAACATTTTTGCCTACTTTTCAAATGCACCAACACTTGACGGAAACGCCATGGTGGCCCTTTGGCGCGACATTTGCTACGGGTATAGTTGCGGTTTACGGCCTACAACAGATTTTGTAAGTAGTGAATTTACTTTGTACCTTTGTGATTTATTTTTAGATAGAGTCGAGGGGTGCATAAGCCTATGTCAGTCTGTATGGGATGTTGTGGCATTGTATAATACAGCTCCGTGGAAATTTGAAAGCTTAATTCAATTACTGCAAGATCGATTTCATCAATTATGGTATCAACGTCGAATTGATTTGGATAGATTAGACTCTGCTCCTCTTTATAAATTATTCGGTTTTCAGCATGCGTATCATTTAATGGTGGAATTAGAAAGCATGCTTTCCTTACCATTTGCCTTGAATACGGATATAAATTTTGATAATGGAAACATTATGCAGTATCAAGCACAATGGGGAAGTGAAGTACAAACTGTAATCCCACCGCTAAATGATTGTGAGTTTCAGCATGATGGGGGACAGGTCAATATGAATATTTGTAATCGTGAAATGGTAACTCCTGCATACAAGTTTGATGGCAATATTTTGCCGCGACCACCAATTAGGGAACTTGATGAAAATGGGATTGTTCAAATATTTGATGTTCCTGCTATTACCCCCCCATCTCCTCCAATGCAACAAGAAGAAAGCACTAGTTCTATGACTAGTGCAATAAATACTGCAATAGATCTGTTACAGGAAGTAGATTCAAGAAGAAACGAAAAACTGGTACCTTTGCCTACTCCTGCAATGGAAATTGAAGAAAATTCAAACGAGCCATTGCCTGATTTACTTGATGGCGTCAGTCCAACACTGAATGCTACGCTACCACCACCTATGGTGCCTGTTTTAGCTTGCAACCAAAATAATAATAATGGTATTGTACCAACGGATTCAAACTATGAGTTGATGTCTTTAATTTTCGAATATGATGTATTCAACCGTACAATTAGACAAATAGGACCAAATGAACAAAATAGACGTGATGATTTTGAGTAAATGTTTGTACTCCGCCTTCAGCAGAGGAGTTGTGTATGCCAACAAATTCAAAGAGGAATAGAAAAAGGACCTTTAACAGAACACAATCACCTACAGCTAAAGCCTACGATCAACAGTGAAATATTCTTGTTGAAGCAGGCTCATCAAGTAATGTTCCCCATGTAGTTCACAGATTGTTTGGTAATGTTACACCAAATAATATAGAACAAGAGGCAGTGAAAAAATTAAGTAAAAAGAATGGCGTTGCACCTTCTGCTTGGAAACCTTGGAAGCCTGCAGAAAATATGTGTGGTAGTGGAAATGAACCGCCACAAGACTTTAGCATTGTATCTAGCAGTCAAAGAAAATTTCCACATTTTGGCCTTTTTGGAAGAGAAATAACTTTGGAAAACACTATCAAGTATCAGTTGTGGACCCAGAGCAATACGTGAATAAATTATTTGAGTTTGCCGCAAGACTCCAGAATATGCATACGCTGGATTAACTGTCGATAGCAGTAACTCCACCACCAACAGCCTGGTATTTGTTTCTTGGCGTTTAAGAGATGAACTGACTCCCGAACTTATTTTACAAACATTAGAAAATATTCTCAATTCCAACGAGAGTTTCTTGATGGGAGAATTAAAAATTAAAGTCCATTGGATTGATCCTCGATTTGGCCAGGGAGGAGGAGGAGGAGCACTTAATAAGCGTGCAAATAAATTAGTGATAAGGGGTTGTTTCTTTTGGCCGGCACAATAAAACCTCCAAATGATATTTATTGTCTTCCACAAAGTTTGATTTTGGCCCAAGCGAAAGCAGATGGAAATTATTCGCTAGCACAAAATCTTCAAAATACAAAACGAAGACCAAACATGTGGATAGATAGAGCGAAAGAACTATGTCTTAAAGCAGGCGTTGACATTGAAAAAATTAATGGGTGTGCAAATAGAGAAGTACATATGTTCCAACAACAATTACTTCCGCATTACCAAATTGTAGTTTACGAGAAAAAACCCGAAACAATAGAAATTATTAAAGTATACAGTGATCCACCTGCTCCAACTCAGTTGTTCATTGATTTTCGAGATCACCACTACAGTGTAATTCCATCTATTAGAAAATACTTATTAGTAAATAAGTATTGTCCATATTGTTTACAGGGGTATCATGATCCTAAATATCATAAATGCGAATATAAATGTTCGTATTGTGAAGAGTACCATGGCATTACAAAAGAAGAAAAAGGCCGATTTCCATGCGATGCATGCCATAGAATATTTCCGTCGTTAAATTGTTTACTTAACCATATAGTTCCATCAAAGAAAATTAATAGATCCTTATGTCAGGATGTACAAGAATGTGGAACTTGTCAGACTTTCAGATATGCGTCGTCGTCGTCAAAAACAAAAGCATGTTTGTGGAGAAATGTGCTGCTTCCTATGTGAAAAATTTGCTTTACCTGGCCATGACTGCTATGTACAAACATTAAAGCAACAACAGTATGACAGATATCTTGCCATTATATTTGATTGTGAAACTCAGCTATTAGATGCTAATGAAAAGGGGGAGCGGGAACATGAAGTGAAGTTGGTTTGTTGTTTGCATCGGTGCAACCAATGCTGGAATAAGACAAATGCAGAAGTTCCGTGTGATAATTGTGGCGATTCAAACAATGGTAACAGTAGAGACTTTATCTTTAGGACAATGTTAGAATTTATAAAGCATGTATTAATTGCCAGGCCTAAATTAAAAAAGGTAGTGTGTCTTTCACACAACGGATCTGGTTTCGACATGATACTGGCTGCAAGAAATTTAATTGAAGACCAAGTTCATGGAAAAAACATGCAATGTATCATGAATGGCCAGAAAATTGTTCAAATGATTTTAAATGAACGTATTATTTTTAGAGATACTCTGCTTTACATGAACAATAAACTTAGTAATTTGCCAAAGAAAGTCTTGACGAAAATTTAAAGAAAGGCGAGTTTCCGTACATGTTCAACACAAAACAAAATGAAAATTATGATGGCCCCATTCCAGATCTGAAATGGTTTGATATTGAAAACAAATTTGAAGATGATGCAAAAGCATTACGGGCATAGCATAATGCATGCATGAAGGATCCCAACTATAAATTTAATATGCAAAAAGAACTAATTAGTTACTGTCAGAATGACGAGTTATTGTTAACGCAATCAGTTATGAAATTTTCCAATATTATTGAAGAAAAAATAGGAGGAATAAAGTGTTTTTTAAGTAGTCCTACTATTGCCAGTATGGCTATTCGTGTGTTTAGGACATTATATCTAGAACAAAATAGTATAGCCATCTTACCACCTTTAGGATTCCAGCACCAGGTCAAGCAAAGTAAAAAGGTTTTGCAATGGCTAGAGTATTTGTCACATACTACGGGTAGAAAATAAACATAGTGCTAATGGAAGAGAACAAAAAGTAGGTCCCTACAAAGTAGACGGATATTTTAAAGATCAAAATACAGGAGAAGTAACTATAGCTGAATACAATGAGTGCTTCTTTCACAGATCCACACTATTATCCTAGCCTCCGCCATACTTCATTAGATGGTGGAGAAAGTCTTGAACTACGGTATGATCGTACCATGAAAAAGGCAGAATATATTCGCAGTCTCAAAAACACAACATTCATCGAAATATGGGAATGCGAATGGGATATACAGGTCAAGAAAAATAAAGATATACAGCAGTTTATTAAGACCCACTGCTCAAATCTTTATGACGGATTATTCCCAAAACTTGCATTTAAGGGCGGAAGGACAGAATGCTTCCGTAGTCTGTATAAATGTGGTGAAAAACAGGAAATTTCATATTTGGAAATCACAAGCTTGTATCCGTGGATAATGGCTAGCAAAAACCTACCTGTAGGCATGCCACGCGTGTACAAAAACAATTTTCCAGAACTGGATAATGTACACGGACTTGTAGATTGCACTATTTTGCCACCAAGCAATCTGAAACTTCCGATTTTGCCTTTTTCATGTAATTCAAAATTACTTTTTGGTTTATGCAGAACGTGTATGGAAGAAACTAATAATAATGACTGCCACCATACAGAAAAAGAAAGGGAATTCAGGGGAACTCTTGACACACCAGAACTTCATGAAAGTTTGAAACGCGGATATCAAGTAAAAGAAATCCATGAAGTCTGGAAATTTAAAATGAAATCAGGCTTATTTCAAAAGTATGTGGGAAGTTTTCTTACAATGAAGCAGGAAGCCAGTGGATTTCCTGCCGATTGTAAAACAGAAGAACAAAAACAGCAGTATATAAAAAACTATGAAAAACATGAAAGTATTCAAATGAAGTACGACAAGATTGAGAAAAACCCAGGAATGCGTTACATTGCTAAATTATTTTTGAATTCCCTGTATGGCAAATGGGGGCAACGCACAGACTTCCCAGAATCTAAAATTGTTGAGGATAGTGCATCATTTTTGAATATCATGCTTAATCCAAATTATGAAGTTTCGACAGTAACACCCGTCGGAGAAAAAAGTTTAATTGTGACGTACAAGGACAAGGAAAAGGAAAACAAACCATTGCCATTTTCGAATGTTTGTTTGGCCGCATTTATTACATCATGGCCGTCTACGATTATATGAATTAATGGATTCTGTAGGATATGATAAACTTTTGTATGTGGATACGGATTCCATCATGTATATCCACAATAAAAACGAAAAGCCGCCTCTGGAAACTGGCATGTACCTTGGCGAATTAACAAATAAAATCCCTGATGGCTGATATATGAATTTGTTTATTGATTTAGGTGCAAAGAATTATGCGTATAGCATACAGGAAATTGCAACTGGAAAATTCAAAGATATTTTGAAAATTAGAGGCATCACCTTAAACTACCGAAATAAAGACGAAATTACTCTGGACCATTTTTATAATTTGATCACCGAAAAAACAAAAAGAAAGTAATTTTCTCGACAAATAATATTCGAAGAAAACCTGCATTTGTGATTGTGTCTAAGCCTGAAACCAATACACACCAGGTAACTACCAGTAAACGCCGAAGAATTATTGAAGACATTACAATCACATACTACAAAACCTTACCCTATGACTACAAACAACATTGAAGAAACAATTGCACTAGTAGTAGAACTTGTTAATATAAAAACAATAATCTAGATTACAACTTGTCATTTGCATTCAAAATGTTGCCGTTTCAACATCCTTGCACCATCATGGTCCTTCAAAATCAGGGAAAACTACATTCATTAATAAGTTGTTACAATTTAAAGATAAGATGTTTAGTACTAAATTTAAAGAAATCGTTTGGTGCTATGGAGCTGTTGTTCCATACCTTTCCGTTGAAAATGTTAGATTTCATGAAGGTATTCCGAATATGGAAACATTTCAAATTCAACCAAATTCACTGATTATTTTAGATGATTTAATGAGTGAAACAAACGTAGTAATAAATGAACTTTTATTAAGTATAGTCACCATAAAAGTTTAACTGTCATTTTCATTGTTCAAAATTTATTTCCAAAAGCCAAGCACTCCCGTAATATATACTTAAATAGTCATTATCTCGTTGTTTTAAGAATCCACGTGATAAACTACAAATTGAGTACCTAGCAAGACAAATTATGCCACGTGATAGCAAAGGACTGGTAGGCGTATTTTAACAAGCAACAGTAAATCCACATAGTTATCTCCTATTTGATTTAACGCAAAGTATTCCTGAAGCATTACGAATTCGAACCAACATTTTTCCCGATGAAACCATGCACATCTATGCGCATTTAAAAGACCTGAATAATCCGTTAACGTTCAGTTCACGTCAGGATGTCGAGCTTAAAGCATTACAAACATGAGCTCCGTGCCCTTTGTAGGTGTAAGGGCAAGCAACGAAGAAAACGCTTGTTACAAAAAGCTTCTGGTGGTGTTATTGGAACCATAGCACAAGTTGCCAAAAATACCATAAATGGAAACATTCCATTGAGTCCACATCAGAAAGCAAGATTACGTCAACATAAAAGGACGTTACGAGCATTGTCTCTTGCAAAGTCCAGTATTAAACGTAGGCGAAAAATATTATTACAAAAAGGAGGGGCATTTTTACCTTTATTGCTAGCACCAATATTAAGTGCAGTGGCCGGGAGTCTTTTCAATCGGTAACATGGCTACGTCTCAATTTCAAAAAATGATTTTAGTACCGGAACAAGCAACAGCACAATTGGCATCATCAGTAAAATCCCAGGAATCACACCAAACCCGCTTAGATCATGAAATGCAGAATGTATTAGCACGTACGGATATAACACAATACAGGAAAAACGGAAAATGTATCAGCAGGCACTGCATACGTACTTGGATCATATTCCACCAAGAAATCAACCCATTGCACTACCTCTCGTGGAATCCGATGTCACAACAAAAAGTATTTCTACAAATCCCTTATTTCAACTTATTTTAGATTCTGTTCCTAAAACACTTAGTCGAAAAACAGGAGTCTTATTAAATCTAGTGCACGCCTCCAATCGCATCAGTTTGGATCCATCCGGGGTGGTAACCATTGATAATAATGATCTCGCAGGATCTAATATTATTGATCTTGTAAATGAAGTGGTAAGAAAACGTAAACCACGAAATCCAGTTGGCATACAATCATTCAAGCAATTATTACAGGAAATTAATATTCCAAAAGAATTAATTCATTTTCAGTTTGGTTCAGGTGCATCTTGGTTTAGGAAAACATTACCTATTCGTAAAAGCAAAAAGTTAAAAGTAAAATAACCAAAAGCTAAAAAACGTAATACCATGTTAAGAAATTTTAGATTTTATAAAATGTAAACATGTCCTTTTCCAAATTGTATTATACTTATTCGGATCCAGTTTCTCTGGGAAGGATTAGAAAATTACAACAAAAAAGTGCAACATCAAAAATAAATGTTAAAAATGGTTAGCATCACAAGATGCATATACATTACATGCTCCCGTACGTAAAACCTTTCCGCGAAAACAATATTATGTGAGTGGCAGAAATGAATTACTACAAATGGATTTAGCCGATATGCAAAATGTGTCAAAGTATAATGATGGGTACGGATACATTTTTATGCTCCATCGATGTTTTTTCACGGTATGCAACATGTATTTCCGTCAAGAATAAAACGGGTCTTGTTGTAGCTGAAGCCATTACAAAAATTTTTAAGTCGTTGAAATTACCATTAGCACGTTCTCAAACGGATTTAGGGACGGAATTGTATAACCAACACGTAAAACGGGTATTTCAAAAATATGAGGTTAATCATTATAGTGTTCATTCGGAAATAAAAGCAGCACTTGTAGAACGATTTATTCGCACGTTAAAGGAGAAAATATACAAGTATTTTACTGCAGAAAATACATACCGGTACATTGATGTATTAGATAATCTTGTACATAGTTATAATCATAGTCCGCATTCCACAATTAAGCTTGCACCTAGTGATGTCTCGGATACAAACGTAAACCAAGTTTGGCAAACCCTATACGGAAACAAACCCAAAACCAAATTCAAATGTAAATTACAGTCCGGAGACAATGTTCGTGTAAGTAAATATAAGCATAAATTGGAAAAGGGATACTTACCGAAATGGTCGCGTGAAATTTTCATTGTTGACAAATGTATTAAAAGTAATCCTGTCGTGTATAACATCAATGATTGAAATGGTGATTACATCAAGGGAAGCTTTTATAATCAGGAACTTCAAAAAATTATTACAAGTAAAAAGAAAACGTACCTTATTGAGAAAGTGTTAAAACGAAGAAAAGGATGGGTCTACGTTAAATGGTTATTATATCCTCCAAGTATGAATAGCTTGGTAGTCGAGAAACTGTTCAGTTACCATCATGACATAATCCGGGCATGCTAATGAATTTTACGTAACATTACCCTCCAATGCTAGTTTGCATGTATTTGATAATACCACAGCATCATATACAACCAAGCTTGTTCAACCAATACATTTAACAGGAAATTGGGTGGTGGGGTTAATGGGAATTAGTATTCCCTAGAGTTTTTATAATATTAAGCAGGAACAAGAAATTATTATTCAAACGGAAGGCAAAAAGAGAACACAATATAATATTAAATTTCCACCAAGGTATTATGATTCCATACCGACATTGCTGGAAAGTATTCCACAAATGATTGAGACTCAAGA
The DNA here is from genome assembly GCA_022664845.1 of Lepisma saccharinum. Classification (NCBI taxonomy): domain Eukaryota; kingdom Metazoa; phylum Arthropoda; class Insecta; order Zygentoma; family Lepismatidae; genus Lepisma; species Lepisma saccharinum. Next base: position 90,502 of record JAGDQP010002035.1, on the reverse strand, counting down.
AAAGGAACAAGCACTACAAGAAGCAAAACAAAAGGAAGATGAAAAAGAACGGTTACGAATCATGCTTGAAAATTTACTTAAAGTAACTCAATTGAATAAACAATTAGAAGCAGAAATTAATGCTGGGAATGATGATGATGCTGAACCTGAACTTGTAGGTGACGATCCCAATGATGAAGACGATGCAACAGGCAGTGATGATCCTCGTATGTTGCATTATGATTACCCACGTGATCGTGTCTATATTAAACACAGACGTTATCGAAATCGACATTATGTCATTGGAATGACACCTGCATTACAAAATCTTCTTGGGTTTAGTAATGATCCAACCGTGGAGAATCACAGCATACACTATTTTCCACATAGTCGACGTAAACGGCCATTGATTGTTACCATTTCTGCACCATTTCCATGCAATTTAAATTATAATATCCCTTCCGAAATTAATGTTTGTCTTGATGTGGTCAAGACTCAACCTGCCATTGGAAAACTACTTCGAAAAATAAGTGTGCACGAGTATCAGTACGGTGAAATCAAATCCTACATGTTTGAACGGCCTCAGTATATGAAAGTGGAAAAACTATATTTTGATACTTTACACGTAGACTTAAAAGATGAACGAGGACAAAATTGCATTTCAATTTGGAACGTCATGCATTACACTTCATTTTAAACAGAAAGTATGATATCGGAAAGTACTGATGATAATTTTTACATTACTCTAAGTTCAAATTCAAGTACACAAACTTATACAAACAATATACCAACACATTTTCGTAATATTCTCAATCATCGTATTCAATGATCCTTCGTGGAGGGTTGGACTTAGTGGAATTCATATTCCACTCACGTGTCAAAATGTTCTTGATGGAGAAAATATCTTTTGGTTCGATTTAAAGGACGGCACAAAACTAAAACGTATTACTTCGGGATATTATGCGACCTTTCAGCAATTACTGGGTGAACTCAATAAAATTACCCCATGGATAGAATTTACCTATTCCAATACAGTTCTAATTAAAACCACCGATAATATTTAAGCTATCCGTTTCTATCCCATGTTAGCTTTACAATTAGGATTTCAACATAGTATTAACATTTTAAAACTTGGAGCAATACAAAACAACCCTACCTAGGTATTGGGTACCCGCAACAAGTGTTTGTATACACGGATCTTATTCAGCCACAATATGTAGGTGATACAAAAGCACCATTACTTCGAATTGTGGCCATGTCGGATATGAATCATGGAAAAGTGCAAATAATTACATTTCAAAACGTCCATTATTTTCCACTATCTAAATTAAGTTTCGATACCATTGAAATTCTACTAAAGGATCATGCAGGACGTAATTTGCCATTCGCATCCGGAACATTGACGGTGACACTTCACTTTACGCGTCTCCCGCAATGAAAGTAGCAGTACATCGCGGACGCGGAATTCCATATTTTGCGGGACCCGTTTATCAGCGCGGCCACGGAATCGGAAGTTTATTTCGAGGTCTTTTCCGATTCGGAATGCCATTTATTAAACAGGGCGCCAAAGCCGTTGGACGACAAACATTACAAACAGGAATTCAAGTTGCTGTGGATATGTTAGAAAACCGAACTGTAAAAGAATCCGTAAAAGCACGCGTACGCGAAGCAGGGTCAGCTTTAAAGACAAAAGCGGAAACAAAATTAAATCAGTTGCTTACCCGTAATGGTAGACGACGTGCACGCAAACGAAGAGCTCTTGCACGTGTTGGATCACCTGCTAAGAGTCGTAAACGTACAACAACTAGACCAAGATATATTTTTAGTTAATCATCATGTCGTTCATTACACCTGCTAGTAAAGAGTGCTGTACCAATGAATTGGATTTGGTATCTGTACCCATGACACAAACTGCTATAGAATCCTCACGTATGGTTGACTATCGACCTATTTCAACACTCACATCCGAAGGTCCTATTGAATATCTGATTCCTGGCGATACTTCAGAGTGTATTGATCCTTCGCACCTTTACTTGTATGTCAAATGTAAAGTAGTAAGGGCAAATGGAGATAATTTACAAGTAGCTGCAGCAGGACCGCCACCCGTTGTAGCCGATATTGTTGGACCTGTAAATAATTTTCTACATGCCATGTTTGCACAAGTCGATGTTTACTTGAATGATAAAATCGTTTCATCTTCGAATGGAACCTAACCCTACCGTTCCTATTTTGAAACAAGTCTGAACTATGGGGAAGATGCTACCAATACTCATTTGAAAACGGGTTTACGGTATAAGGATACGGCGGGACGTTTAATACGTTAACAAACGACAATGTTGGATTTCAAAAACGTAGTGCAATGATTGCAGGTAGTGCCTCTATTGAAATGCTTGGTCGTGTTTACACTTATATTACAACCCTTAATCGTATTCTTCCCAATAAAGTTAACATGCGAGTTAAACTCAGTCGTAGTAAAGATGCATTCTGTCTTATGGCAGGACAACAATCTGATTTCAAAGTTCATTTGGAGGAAGTTATAATGTATGCACGTCGTTTGGAAGTATCTGCTGATGTATCTCTTCAGTTAAATCAATATATGCTTCAGGATAATGCTAAACTTCCATTGACACGTGTAGAAACACGTGTTCATACCATTCCTCAAAATGTATCTAGTTTCAATTTGGACATTTTATTTTTTAGGAAAAGTACCTAAAGGTCTTGTTATTGGTTTTGTTTCAAATACTGCCTTTAATGGACAATATAATGAAAATAGTTTCCAATTTCAACATTTTAATCTCAACAAACTTCAAGTGCAGGTTGGTTCTAAATTTTATCCACTTACTCCCTTCACTCCTGATTTTTCAAACAATTTGTTCATTCCAAGTTAGCATACTTTAATTTCCGGAACTGGTATATTTCATCAAAATGCAGGGCATACCATTTCACCTGAAGAATATCCTAATGGCTATACGCTGTATGCTTTTATTTTGTCGCCTACCAATACATTAGATGATTCTACATGGGATGTCGTCAAAGATTCACCTGTAAAAATTAAAATGGGGTTCAGCCAAAATCTTGAACATTCCATTACTTGTGTGGTGTATGCACAATTTGAATCATTAATTCAAATAGATAAAGACCGAAACGTTTATACGGATAATATGGTGTAATTGATCAATTCGGCGTTGAATACCATAAATTTTGTGTCGTTATTATTATTATTTAAGTAGTTTGCACTCTGTCTCAAAATATGTATATAAGGTGAAAGTAAATTCCTGTTTACATCAGTGTAATAACAACAGTATGAGGGCAATCATCCACTTTTTAGAGTTTGATCAAGCTGATGACGATGACCTTATCGTCAAGGAGTTGGCCGTTGTCAATCCTGATCTCAATACCGCACATACTTGGATTTTTACACAACCCTTTAGCAGTGAAGACTTACCACTAACACTTCAATTGGACGACGAGTATCTGTCCACAAACATCTATGGATTACAATGGTCAGAAGGCGACGTAGCATACAACAATTTGCAGCAAGTGCTTGTAAATTATACAAAACATATTGATGTTCTCTACGTCCATGGTCGCCACAGACAACAGTTTTTGGAACGACTTCTGGGACGAAGTGTATTAAATCTAGAACATTTGAACTGTCCAAAATCAAATAAATTACTTTTTCCTGCAAGTCATTGTGGTCATTACCAACATCAGTTCCATACGTTCCGATGTGCATTTTATGAAGCCCAATGTTATAGTAAATTTTTCACCTACCATGATTTGTCACGAACCAAAAAGCATATATAATCCAATCCCCATTACTCCAAGTTCCAGTGTACTTGAGTATGATGATGTAGACTGTAATTCAAATTGACTATGTGGAGCGATCAAATGTTAAGTGTTGTGTTGCATGACTGTGTTACAAGTTCCATATTGACTGGCATATATGCATTAAATCACTTACCTGTAATAGTGAAAGCACCTGCTGCAATAATCATTAATTTAAGTCCGTCATATCAGCAAGGAACACACTGGACATGTATCTACATTAATAAAAATCGTCGCGCCTTTTATTTTGATAGTCTTGGCCGCAATCCACCAAAACCAATAGTACAATTTCTTCAACGTAATTCTTCAATTTATCATGTAAATAAAGTTCAATACCAAGCTGACAATTCCGTTCTATGTGGTTTATTCTGTATCATATATATTTATTATAAAGTTAGAAATGTAAATATCTTTTCAAAATTTTCAAAAACCAACTTACAACGAAATGATCAACTGGTACTGAACTTGGTCAACAAAATGTTGAAAGCAAACAAAAAATGTAAATAGTTTTTTCTTTTTAAATATTTATCATATGTAACTTATTAAAGAACAATTGTATAACCCATGTAGTAGAGTAGTTTAGATGTAATAATAACCTTTTACCTCTTAATCGTTTGAATTTCATTTCATGAAATAAAAAATACACATTCTGGTACAATAGATTTATTATCTTTTCAAGTTACAATTTCATTGTGGATATTCCGTCAACGACTTTTAATGTTTGAAATTTTAGCCAGTATTGTAACTGTATGCAATTTCGCAAAGCACATGTATATTCTTTCACCGGTTCATGATACGTACATTTTAAAATGTCCACTTTGAAATTCAGTGCACGTAAGGCAGGACATCCTTGGTCTTCTAAATTTACAGTATTTTTCAGTTGAAATACTTTTTCCAACAACACCATCTTTTCATGACCCTTACAATAAAAGATGGATCCCATATCACAACATTGTGACAATATATGGCGAATGTGGGATACAGTATATCCATTGGCCGTATTCCACTGTAACCCATCCAAATTATGTGTGAGCCAATCTACTTGTGTTTGATATGCAGCAGCTAAATCACAACTTTCGCAAGGTAATTTCAAAAGACTATGAAATATCAAGGTGGCATCACATGCAACTAAAGAAAATTCTCTAATAATATATTCCTTAGGGCAAATCTTAAACCCTTGAAAGTCAATGATGTACTGTCTTGCACTAAGTACGCGTCAACTAGTCAGAGTTTTGTTTTGTTTTACAATTACAGGTATAACTTGTGCAATGCATTCAGGGTCTCGAATAAATTGACAAATAACATTAAACAAGGTAGTTTTCAAAATATGTGAATGACCCTGCTGTACAAAAGTTCATAATAGTCTTTGAAAAGTTCTGGATCGTTCAAATGACTTTGAATATAGTTTGCAATAACAAATCCGGTATTCCAAACGTACATGCAATTATGGGGTTGATGTAAATTACACTCAGCGCATTCAATAGGATTATTTTGTAAATAAGTACTTACGGTGTTCAACACACACTTGTCCAAAATATATTCACCAATACAGTATGTACGCTGAGCCATAATATCCACTAAAGAAAACACAATGCCCATTATATAGTTCCAGTAAATAGGATGGTCCACTACACAGTTCCAGTAAATATAAGTATAATAATTATAGTTCCAATGAATATAATGTCCACTACACAGGTCAATGTCAGTTCACAAACACTGTCTCTTAGCAATATGGCGACGAGTGGCAATCTTTTTCCAGCAATGCTTCTTTCAACTTCCAAAGACAAGTTTTCATCAGGTGCTGTAATGCCCAATTGAAATTTTTTGCAAGGTTCACACCATCAGGATGAGATTCCAAGTACACAGCAAACAACTTCTGTTGAGTTTCCGGATTCTTTAAAATATCTGCTGCTTTGTTGTTTAACGATGATTGTGTTTCCTCCCAAGGAATTGGAATAAACGAAAAACCATCCATACCCATACAAGCATGATCACGTTGACTACCGTTTCCCTTAAAACATCCCCAGCATATAAGATGGTTTCCGGGAGTCCAATCGTTAATAGCACGCCAATGCATACCTTGTCGATCCATCGGGAAGTATACTTACACGATGAAATAGTAGGTTTCACAGTGGCCTCGACTTCCTCTGCCGCTGTAACTAACGCACTTTCGTCAATCTCTGCAAATCATGCCATGGCCATTTTCTCACAAACTGACTTCTTTCCACTTCCACTGCTATCACAATATAACCATTCAACCAATCATGTATGTTCACCTAAATACAAGCTCATTGGATTACTACACGCAATTTTTTGCGCATATTCCTTTCATTCGTTTCCCATGCGCATGAGCTTTAGTCCTAGAATCTTGTTTAACCAAATAATTTTGTTCCTTAATGCCATTGTAGTATGCAGTTTTATTCATCAATTATTATTATTCATATAATGTTATATTAATTTTCATATATACTCCGTTTCCTTGTACTAAGAAAAAAAATAACAACAGGTACCTACACTTTTTAATATTGACGAGTACTTCAAGTTTCTTGCATTCATATCAATGATCAATAATAATAATTTCATTTCTTATTTCGTTTAAAAAAATTAATCTCCACCCGTTCTTCTTTTTTCTTGAACTAAATTAATGCTAGGCCGGAGGCCTAGAGTCTATTAGGTCCACTTGTGGATTGGATCACAAATTAAAAATTTGTCTTCCTCTTTTTCCCCTTTCTTTTCAAAACTCATTAATTTTTTTCTATATTTTTTCTTCGTGCAAAACGGAACAAGCCTTTAGGGTCAATAAGTTTCTTTCTTCCTAGCGAGGTAAAGGAGTAAGAAACAAAGGTCAAGGGTTAAATTGAATTTTAGTTTTTAATTAGCGAGCTGTCAAATCCGGGAGTAAATATGTGAAAAACAAGAATAATTAATGATCATGGAATGAAAAAACGCCATGTCCCTACTCTCGCCGTAACAAATATATGAGAATGGTTATTCAGAATGTGGAGTGTCAAGCTTATCTGCCATTACAGTCAAGCTCATAAGTAAGAGTGCTAAGATGGCGTAGCTAGTGCGTCGCCGACCACCATCGACGGCTCTATTAATGTACGAATCTTAACTAGCAACTATGAACTTGTGTCGGCGACTGTCAAGGTCTCTCGGCAGGTGATGCCCCAAGGGCATTGGTAGCCTCTTCTTATGCTGCCACTGGTCACATACATTTTGATTATTTTGGTAATCTGATACATCACGGCTGAATAAAACACATGAATCGGATGCTTTCCACACTATCTATATATATGGGAATGTATAGAATTGAAGTATAGTTGTAACAATACTGTTCTTTTTAAAAAATAAGCTCTAAATCTCTAACACCTTATTAAAGTATAATAAAATATTAATGATAAAGTACATTATTTAGTACTTTGATGACGTCAGAGTCACCTCTGGAAAGTGGAAAGTGGCCAAATTTTCAAACCCTTTATTTCCGTCATACCTTAACAATTATAATAATTTTTGGTGTGGTTGTAGATAACGTTACTATTAATCACTGTACTGAGTTTCATCCGCATTAATGCAGTAGCTCCACAGTTGTTAAATAAAACAGTTAACATTGGATTGGACAAGGAACAATTGAAAAACTACTACAGTCAGATATATTTTACGCTTAGTTAGAAATAGGATAATCTGAAGCAACGATCTCCACCAAAAAATGACAGTACTATCTCCGTATATGTCTAATGGCGAAATTTTCTTGCTGCTCCTATAAATTCAAACCTAGAGAGTTGAAACTCTGAGAAGAAAATAATAAGCAATTGAAGAGCATGATCGATGCCGATTTTTTATTTTCGTTTTTCTTCATTGTTGTTGTGAATATTGAAACCTATAACAATGAAGCTCTTTTAACAATGAACAAAAATATAATTAAAAATCGGCATCGATCATGCTCTTGAATTGGTTATGTACTTTCTTCCCTGAAGGTTTGAACTCTCTAAGCTTGAATTTGTAGGAGCAGCAATGACATTTCGTGTAACAGTGAAAATACATTAGACATACTCGGAGGTAGTACTGCCATCTCTTGTTGGGGATCGTTGCTTTAGATTATCCTTAAGTCCGTTCCTTTTAAATCGTATAGTATTCTCCATTTTTGATCCTCATAGATCGCAGTAGCTACAAGTCCGACAGAGATGAGCAACACACCGTTGCATTTGTCAAGGTCCCAAACAGTGGAACAAACTATAACATTGACTCTAAAACTAACAGGTCCTTTTCAGTCACTTAGAATTCTCCATCTCTATGTTTCTTTGTAGCCCTCCAGATCTCAGTGACTACAAGTCAATCAGACATCAGCCATACTTAATTGGATTTGCATTGTTCTGAAATTCTGGGAAAACTGTAACTTTATCTCTAAAACTGGCCGATCTTTTCCAATCTCTTAGTATTCTCGATGTTTGTTCGTCTCCTCCACGTTCACAGAGATAATTTATACAGCGTTGGATTATTCATGGTGCGAAACGGTGGGAAAATTAATGACTTCATCTGGTAGGACCTTAATAATCTCTACTTGTTCCCTCAGATCTTAATAACTATAACTCACACAGTGATGAACTATACATCGTTGGATTCTTTACGGCCTGAAACAAGTGGAAAACTGTGTCTTTGACTTTTTCATTCGGATAATGTTAAAAGAACATTTGGATTTATACGGTGGCTTTGCTTTTTTCTATAATATTTCTTAGCTTGTTGGTAAATTGGTGTATTTTAGTAATTATTTAAGTAAATGAATCAGACTTATCACTCTTTAAAATATATACAATTTGACATTCATTTTTTGATCCTGGCTTTGGATCTCTACCTATAACAATAAATGTACTACACATTTCATTTAAGGTACACACTAGACATTGTTTAGTAGAAGTAAATAGTAACATTACACACTATGCTTTTTCTCGGAGTTACAGCAGTCGATTTTAATATTCTTATATGGGATTTTGTGTCAATTTGTACTTTAAATAGCAAGAAAAGTATTAACCTAAAATTGCTAAAAGTGTGGTATCAAGTTAACAAGAAAATGTACACATACAACGAATTTTGTCGAGGTTTCGTTTATAATTTCCTCAGGCTAGAATACAAAACTTTATACTTACGTCGATCGCCTAATGCTGTTTTGACTCCAACTGGACTCCCTTAAAGCTGAAGGTATTGTTGTATGTTTGGAAAACTTAGTTGTTGAAGTTTAGGCAGTTGTGTGTAAAATTGTATTAACATTTAAGGAGGTTGAGTAAGCTGAACCCGTGCAATTGTGGATTGTGAGAGTTTCTGCATATTATACGTGTACTCATAAAATAGTATGCTTGATTTATTTTGGGTAATAACTTTCTTGCAACAGGGAACAAAATTTTATAGCAAATTTCCTTCGGAAATGATTTGAATACACTGCTAACCACAACACCAAGAAGGAGATATCAGATAAATGCAAAATTTTCAGAACATGTAGAGCATGGAAAGATAAAGAACTGACTAGCACGATAGCTCCGTGACGCATCAGAAGCGCCGGGTATGCTATCTAGGAACAGCAATAGGACACAAGTCAGAGAGTCATAGTGCAGTGATAGACGACGATTGGTGTGACTTGAATGTGTGTGCCGTTACATTTATTGCTTGCTTGTGTCTCCTACATGAGACCAGCCAGCGGTGCATAGACAATGTGTTGTACCTAGTTGTGGTCCCTTTAGTGCAGTTCCTGCCAGGGTCCACATTCCAGGAAGATAATGTTCAGCCCATGGCACGTGATATCGTAAACTTCCTCACTGGACACAACGATCCCCTGCTTTCTTGGTCGGCTCGTTCATCTTCTCTCTCGCCGATTGAATACGTCTAGTTCATGATTGCACAATGCCTCTCACGCAAGCGACCTCTTTCAGCTACAGTTGATGAGCTGTGGTATCGTAACGAAGACGCACGGCTTACCATACCCACGAGGACATCCAATCTCATACTCTCTGTGCCTCGCCATGTTACAGCCGTTCTCCACCCCATGGAGGATCCACAGGCTACTGACCTTAGGCAGTTTTGTTCCGCTTCCGCCTTGTTGTCATGCATCGCACAGAGCGGTAAATTAATCAATTACTACTTGTGCCGTAAGGTATCTATCTGCCAAATTTGGGGCTACAATATTTTCTCCTTCATGGTGTTGTATTTTTAGTGGCGATCTGTGTATTTTGTGTTTCTTTTGGTGACGAGAAATCTAAATAACGTTTTACAATAATGGATTTTAGCTAAACTATAGATGTATATTATCTTATTCATAGAATTTTAACGCACAAAACAGAACAATCTAGAAGATGCTAGAATTTCCTACAGACTGAACTTGACAGCTAATTTAATTTAGACAATAGTGTTTTAAATTTTAAATGTAACAGATAAGTGTTTCTTGACTCGTCTTTACTAAGTCATCTAAATTTTACTTTAAGAAAAATTTTATGCTCTGAATAATATAAACATTTTCAGCTAAAAATTCTCTTAAAATAAACACACTGCAGAACATGTATTGTTTAATTTGAAAGGTATATTTAAACATCGTAAATGATCAACTTTTCAACAATTTTGTGCATTTAAACATCTTAAGATGCGCACAAAAATCGAGGTATTTCGAAACTTGGTTTGAAAATAATTCACAAGAAATGTACTAATAGTGCATTAATATAACAAGACTACAACAAGTCGAAAACACCCATCATGACTGAGGTTTCTCCAGGGTTTTCTTCAGTCACACCAGGCAAATATCAGGGTGGTACGTAAAAACTTGGCCCTTTCATTACCTCCAATATGCTCTCCCCTTTCCTATCCCAGCCTGAGCCAGAGATAAGACATAACTTAAAATGAAAATTATACAAGTCCAAAGAGGAGTCAATTTTTGATTGGTCCATATCACTTCTTACAGTTTTTGATCATCGTTATTATAGACCAGAAGAGAAGTGAAACAAAATACGAGAACAGGAATAGAGATTCGGTACTCTTTAGCGCAGTATTCCTATTGTTTTAGTTAAGTGAGCAAGGAAGAAAATTGAAAATAGTTATATTTGTAGATGTTCTACAGAGTTTCTTGTGACGAATATTTGTTTTGTACTGGGGAATACTTTGTCAGTTGAATACTTTCTTCATATGTTTACACTATACATAAAAGTTGGAAAGTTTTACCGCTGAAGTATTTTGAAATTTATCCAGGAAAGCGACGTGTGCAAGAAGCATCAATAACTCTCCTTCAGGGAGAAGATATTAGACTCCCCGCACGTGATGTACACATCAATTTCACAAGCTGAGCACAAGAGTAAGAGAAAGCAAGTTGAATGAAAGGAAACTCAATAAGCAAAGAGACAATAATTAAGTTTATTTTTGCTGATGTAATTTGTTTGCTCTATGTGTGCACTTAGTTCCTAAATTCCGAGATTTTTGCTGTAAAGGCACGTTTGTTTTCTAGCACATTACATGTATTCAGACAAGTAGCAGAAGTTTTATTTCCTTCAACTAAGTACTTGGTATTTTCATATAACTTTCGTTCTTAAATTTAGTTTTCTGAGTACAATTAATTGTACACCTATTTGATTTTCCTAATTCTTTAGTCACTTTGATAATAAAGAAAAATGAACAAAAAGATGCATTAAACAAAGGAAAAAAAAAGCATTAAACAAAAAAAAAGAACAAGGACGAGAGTTTACTTGAGTGAACTTGACGTGAAAATGAAATTCATTCTTCCATTAACTTGGTTGGTGTTGACTTTTTACAGCTTTATACTTCAGTTAATGAGGTTAATAATCACAAGGACTTTGTTTACACGAGTTAAAAGAAGAATTGATTCTAAGAAACACTCGTAAAGTGATGCAAAGCGAATTCCGTGAAACTCTGCAGAGATGAAAGATGACGAAGCACGATTTTTTTTTACCCTTTTCCCGAAATGACTATTTGAGAGGAGACAACGTAACATACAAAGTGCGCTCGTGGTGAAAAATATATAGAACTCTAAATATCATGACTCCGTGGAAATTATATAATGTTTAAACAAAGCATTTCTGGGATATTCGAAATGGGTTTACGTTTTCATTACTTCAATACCTTTTCAGCTCTGATCAGTAAGTGAAGACATTTTGCGCACATTGTCATACAAATTAACCAGTTTGGGTAGCCTAATATAGAAGCTAAAATTTGCAGGGAGTGGATGTGAAACCCTTGCTGTAGTATTGACAGTCTTTTGTTTTAAATAGTCAAACTACGAAGAAGATAATAAATCCATTGCGTTTGTAGCTTTATATTGAAGAAGTGTAATAGAGAAACGAATACACCAGAGATTATCCGGAAATATTATGCACAGTGTATTAGACATAAATGAGTAAAAAATGAGACGGTAAAATGTTTCAGAACTTCACTTTTATTGTATAGCATTATTGAATTCGTACTTTTTAAATTGTAAGTCAAAGTTGTTATGACTCTGCTGAGGGTGTAAGAACACGTGACAACGACATCTTGCAATCCTAGTCCACTCCTAGTCTATATTTGCATGCTAATTGCCACAACAATAGCTGGTAGCAGCGAAGTATCGTCAAGTCAGCACGCCTTCCATAAAAATACTCACTGTCTAAAGTGTATGCGTATTGAATCTCGCTCAAGAATATAGTCAGCCACGGTTGGAAAAGAAGTACTGCCCAAATATGAGACCTACACGATAGGCGATACTTATTTTAATGTGGCAAAAGTAAGAATAGTTCAATGTATATGATTTAGTTGGTGTGTTCTTTGTTTGAAATCTGTTTTAACACGTACGGAAGTGCTAGTACGATGCGGTTTATTTGTAATTACAGCATCATGAAGAACATACGTATTGGCTTGCATTGCTACACATGTTCTGTACATCGCGTAGTCAATGTCAATGGATACTTCCAGAACACTGTCAACACAACTCGGTATTTCAATGCAAAGGAAATAATGTTAAAAAGTGTAAAAATGAACTGCAAAAGTTTTCATAAAGCCATTATTTTCTTTGAAGATGTCCCAACAAATCCAGTGCATGGCGCTGTGGATACCATTCAAGATCGCTAATTGTGAGAACATTAAATTAAATTACTTTTCTTGGATATCCTGAAAATGTGGAGATGGATTTATTTTAATCTTTATTTCAATGGTTGAATTGGTCTTCAGTGACTAAACACTTCACATATATGAAGGTTGACATCTCCCTGCGAGTAATGGTCTGAGAAAACGGAAGACAAAGTGGAACCTAGTGTCTTATTTAGGTACCATTTCGCTATTCACCTGATAAAACTGGAAGCACTTGTGGTGCGAGGCAGGTTTAACCTCCTTTGGGTTTCATGGAAAAAAATGTTTTAAGATGGCATGGCCTATAGACAATTAATCAATATAGGGCTGGCACCACTTTTTAGTCAGTTAGCATACTAGATTTTTAATTGACACATGTTGGGGAAACAATCGTCTTCCATAATATATATTTAAAGAAGTTTAATCTTTACAAGACGTGAAAGATTAATTGGGCTGTGAAGTTTGAAGTGAATTTACGAAAGAAAGTGACTGTGACCTTGTGTAATCCATCTGATCTTAACATTTCACTGCGGAAAGCAGTTGGATGTGATCCATGGAAAGTAACTGTAATCTATGTTTCGAAGGGACACAAGAATCGAGTATTTATTTAAGAAGTGATGGAAGATTGGTATGTTTTCCGTTTACAACTTGTCCATGTTTGTGATGTACATCGGTTAAATTTTACTTTAGCTACTCCAAACGCGGAGGAATACTAATGGCGTTTCTAATGCCGTCACTTCTATCGAACTTAGTCTTAAATTAGTGACCATTGGAACGTGGAGGTTAGGTGCGGTCATGCATCTTTATATTTTTCAACCTCGGAGCCGGTCAATTAGCGCGTTACTTTTTTGGTGCAGTTAAAGCAAAACAAACCCTGTACATCAGTTTGAAAGTACATGAAAGGTTTTATTTTAAAGCTTAAGTGGAGTTCTTCATTGACGTTTGCTAGTGAAGATATGCATTTTGACAAATGCCATTATATAACCCGCAGAATATACTTGAACTGGATATCGCTTAGATAATTAGAAATTTGCTTTATATCGTAAAGAGAAGAGAAACTTTAAACACATTTGTTGCATAGGAGTGCTTCAATACATGTTCCTAATAAATAAACGATAGTTGTATTCATATCATAGAAAGTGCGAACTACGTAAACGAGAGCATTAATGAGCACCGCTGAAAAACATTTCTTCTCCGAAAGAAATTAAATCACGTGATTGTTGGAAGGTGGAGAATAATAAGAGAAGGAACGAATACGCTCTTCGGTGACGTAGTAAAACAATGTTTCCTAGCCAAGACTAAGCTATAAAATATAACTAGATCTGTATTGCTGCTTTGTGAAGTCTACGTTTCAAAGGTTAGATACCGGAAATTGAGTATACTTTAGACATTCCTCTTCGATATATAACTAGTTGAATCATTAAAAATAAACACTCGCTGTGTTACGGAGATTTCTTTTTATGTCGTAATTAGTGAGATATGTTGGGAACAAAAGCGCCCTGAATAAAATGACGGCTGTATAGTATGTGAACCGTGCATTGATATTATTATAAAAACTATCTACTCAAGGTCGGATTATCTTGTCCTCGGGAAATCAGTGCTAATTACGCATTATTCTAGTAACTGTTTGGAAGAACGTTGTTGTACGGCGAGTGATTAGACGCATAGAAACATTAATAACGTTCGTCGATAAATACATACATGAAGTTTCCGAGTTAGCACAACTATAGAATTACTTATTTGCAACTTATCTGGAGACCACAGAAAGCCGGAGAGACCTGAAAAGTGAAGAAAACCAAAGTTAATTCTTACCTGTCGGATAATTATGTGAAAGAAGACGCTGCTGCAGATGTGTAAAACATCGTATCGGATTTTCGTCATTCTGAAAACTGAAGACTGTTTACAAACTATTAACCCTTTCTGTGACCCTTTTTCTTTAACCCTTTATGAATAAAGCAACTGACCATTCCTTCACTGAAAATAATTTTATCCATTTATTTCGAAGGAAGTAATTTTATTGAAGAATATCAATCGTATTGTTTAAAAAATCATTCATTTGTTTTATAATTGCATTGCAAAATATCGGTGTGAACTGTATTCCGTATTGTCATACATATTTATATCAGAATATGTGAGTTATTATTTAAGTGTTTTGTGTTCTGATATCAAAGATTTATATATCATATTTCATATTCAGTATTGATAATTACGCGTGTTTATATGTATAATTGTGGACTGATATCTACAAAACGTAATAGTATTTATGCCATATCATATTATCAGTTTTTGGAAATTTTAAAAGTTGTAAAGTTAGTAGTCTGAGGTTATTAGGTATAACTTGGGATTAGTTTGATTCTCGGGAAGTCTTCTAAAATTCTCTGTTTGCAAGACGGTTACTTACGCAATTATTTCCATTATTTGACACGTGTTCTAAATATCGCAGTAATTCCTTTCACAAACTACCTTTTTGTGCATATTTTCGTATCGAAACTCCTTGGTTATCGATATTATTCTATTCAGCAATTTATCTTCCAATCAAATTGAGTCCGAATTATTATAGGATTTCAAATAGGATTTCATAGCGATTGAGTTCAAACATGCTAAGAAGAACTAAATTAATAAAGAGGAATTGGTTTGTTTGATCTACAGGTAAAACTAATTATTGTGCGCACAAGGTACGTGCCTAATGGTAGTCTTGTATA
This sequence comes from Lepisma saccharinum, assembly GCA_022664845.1. Classification (NCBI taxonomy): domain Eukaryota; kingdom Metazoa; phylum Arthropoda; class Insecta; order Zygentoma; family Lepismatidae; genus Lepisma; species Lepisma saccharinum. The sequence continues at coordinate 74,906 of JAGDQP010002035.1, read as the reverse complement.
TTTTTAAAAGGTAATTATTGTTTTTGTTTAAGGATTTATGAGTGTAATATATAGGGTGTGAATCTATTATAATATGCAAATATTCAGTATCGTATTTTATCTGATAATTTCATCCTGATTCGTACTACTAGTGGACAAAATATTTAGTTATACAGTAGAGGTCCGATAGTCCGACACGTTCGGGACCGGCCCGGTACCGGATTACCGAAAATGCCGGACTATCGGGCGGTACTTCTTACTACTGGTATAGGCTAAGCCGTACAGCGAAAACAATGAACTGAACCTGTGTGTGGTGACAGCCGAGTAATGTCCTAACGCTTCCGATTTATTCCGGACAATGCTGATTGGGTCTAACAGGAGCAGACGCGTAGTGGACACTTCCGAGTGGTTCCGAACCGAGCCAAGCGCTTTCAACTCTCATTCACAAGCATTTGCAGGAAATAAACTGGGATGGTACCGTACAATCGGATGTTCCTGACTGTTGGATGCCGGTCTATCGGACTTCTTCTGTATTATTCTAAATACAGTTGATTATTGGATTCTCTTGAAAGGACCTTTTCATAATACAAATTAAAATTGTGATATGTTTTTGAGATGTTTAATTCGGAAAATGTCACATAATTTTCTAGTAACAGAAAGTCAAGTATAACAATTTTAAACAAGTGTGAAAAATAAAATTTATGATATTGGACTATATTAAGAGTCTGAACCATATCAGTGTTAAATCATATAATTTTGGATTTCAGTAAGAAAATTAAGATAATAAAGAAATATCTCAAATAATTTGTAGAAAATATTCAGCCACGAAAGATTTATTCAATTTAAACATTACACAGACACAAAAATATTAAATTGTATTGGATTTTGAATCGAGTTATTTACATTTTGTTTTAAAATAGATATATATTAAAAGATTCCATAAAAATTAGTTACGTTATTTTATAATTAAATTAGTGATATTAATCTCATATAAGTACGTAGTACTGTACTAAAACATCATTTCTAATCTAAGTTATTATATCAGTTGTTTGAATAATTGTTTATCATTTCGATATACATTAATAATAACATCTAAGAATCCGGACAAGGAGGAGGATAAGTCATTTGGTCCAGTTTCTTACTTTTTGTGTGTGTCCAGTTATTACTTCTTCCTATTCTTAAATTTGCCTATCCCAAAATCACATTTACCTCACTTATCACCTACAGGCATACAATAATTCATTTTGCTTCTATTCAGACCTTGGTTACGTACAACAGAACTCATTACACACTCATCATATTGTAAGAAGGAAACTCGAACCTAAGTGATCTTCATTCGCTAGATATGTTATAATACTTCCTATGTATTTAATTCATAGTACTTTGTCTCGAAGAGGTAAAAATAATTCCGATGGACTAAGGTATCAAGAGGAATGTAAACTCTGGTTCCTGCAATAAAGCAACGTAGAAATGCTGCAGTGTCAAGCGTCTGACAAGATTATATAATAACGTTCATGTCCATGAACTTTTCGGTAGATTCTTTCCAGTTGCGATGAGCGATAGGACATTTACCGGAAATATTTAAATATTATACATTTCTCACTAATTATTTCGTTTGTGTACAGAAGCAGGCGATTTGCGAATTTTCCGAACAAATGAAACCAACCATAGTTTCTATATACATAGAAAAAAATATCAAAATTTTCCCCCCAGAAAGCAATTGATTTACCCAAATGCGTCTTTACTGCAAGTTGAGTTATGTATTAATCCATTAGTAATCCATCAGTAACAAAAGAAATTCATTAGTTGCATGGAGCTACAGAGGTAGATTGGAGAACATCAAACAATGCCGGGATAATTCCTAAAGAATACATACTGTATATATGTTTGAATACCGATTTTCGAGGAAGTTGGACATCAAACATATCTCATTATACGAAAAGCTGAATAAATTGTTTGTAGACGAACCTGACAGAAAAAACGTAACGTACAGCATGCCCAACAAAAGCTTTCGTAATGAGAATTTGTAATTGCGAGTACAAGTGTATAAAACCTCAATGCTAAAAAAATAACTTTTTGTTAGCATCCTTTGTCTAACTGATTAAAGGAAGCAATTTTCTATGAAACCATTAGAGGTAGCTATTTTGTATGATAACTTTGATAGGTTGATTATCTATATTCAATTAAATCGTAGAGACAAGTATAATATAAACCTATCATCAATTTGATTATGTCTGTGATATCTGCAAGCAATAACTTTAATAGTTAGTGTAATTATTGCAAAATGAGTCGAGTTAGGGTGAAATTCATTTTGTCTTCTTTTAGATCATTTACTTATCAGAGCTATTGAAGAATATTTCACAAAAAAAAAACAGAAGTTTTGGATCGAAAAGTAACAAAATTAGATTTAAGTAAATACTAATACTATAAACGGCAACATTGTGTTTTGTGCTCGAATTTTATTGTCATTATTTTCCTCTCCGACAAAGTATAGTCAGGGTTACTTGTATATAAGTTATAGAAAAATCTTTCTTTAATTCAGATGAATTTAATTTTGCTTCTGAAATGCGTATGGAGATTACCTACAATTACAATTAGCCATGTAGAATATGAAAATGAAGCTGATGGTCTTACGCTACAATCTGTGGCAATCTCTGAGGGCACCGTAACGTTAGTATTGGAATTACCTTAAAGACAGTAGTTATGATGGTAATATTGCTGTGATTCTAAACGCATTTCTATTGTAATGCTACAGAAATATGATTGACTGTCCCTTTTACCTTTTAGTGCAAATTAGCATAGTTAGAATTTCACACCAATACAATAGTAGTTTAATGACTGTAGTTTCGAAATGATTCACGTGAGTTCGTTAGATAAGTAAACTCCATGAAATTTCAGTTACGGCTCTGAGCTCAAAAAGGAATACTTTGGTATGATATCTGCATATCCGACTACAAAATATAATTTTTTTTATTAAAGTTCATTAAGAAACTATTGCTATGCAGAAGTTAACAGACAGACGGACACACACATAAAACGTTATTTTACAATCCCATTTAACTTTTCGAACAGGGTGCATTTTGAAACATTACTTGGACCCTAATATCGTATCTGGAGCTTTCGGCAGAACATTGCAAAGATATTCAGTATATTAGAACGATTCTTGGAACCCATTATTACACACAGAATATTTTAATGTAGGAAGAAATATATTGCATACATTTTTAGTTGATGTAATAATAACACTAAATTATAGTTTAAAATTCAGGTAACTCCAACCATTGCCGAGGACAAGCACTTCTAATACAACGCCCACTACAAGAGAATGTTCCTAGTATTAAAGCAAAAAATGATGAGAGTGTCTGTATGACACATCCTTTGTAGCTCCTTTGTGAAACATTTTCTCATTCACCTCTCTCTCTCCCTTTCTTTCTTTCTTTACTTAAGTCCGTGGATGTAGTACCTGAGTCTGTGTTTCTTTGAATGTGGGCACGCACGTCTCTCTGTGTGTGTATGTGTATCGGTGTATGTGAGTGTGAGAGAGAGGTTTTGCTTGTGTCTTTCTTCTCATAAAAAGCACCCAAAGGTTTTTATTTTCGAAGATGCAAGAAATAGTAGATGCGTAGAGGTTGTTGACTGCTGGTAACAATGAAAGGGATAATTGATCAGGAACCACAGTTGATACAGTTACGAAAAAAACAAAAGAAACGAGACACGGAACAAGACCAATGACCTAATGTTCCAATGGTTGTCAGGAATAACATGAACTCTCAAGACACTGCTTCTGAAGCAAAGAAAACAACTTCTTGATTGTAAAGGAAAAATATCGTAAATGGAATAAAGTCTTAATTCGCTGAATTGAATTGACCATATTTTACCATCTATTTTATTATTTTATTATTGATGTACCTCATGGGAACACCTTTGTCGTATTCAAGAAAGGAAGTATTAAAATGCACTTGTAACCAAATTCTTTTGCAAAGTGCTGAATAATTATATTGATCCTTACTCCACAAAAAGCACAAACATTCAGATTTATATCACAGGACATGCTTGTATCGATTTTCTCATTGATCATAATACAAATATTTGCGTATCCTAGTCCATGTATGAAGGAAAGAGTATTTCTCAATTTCTATTAGCATACAGTGCATCTGCAATAATATACAAGCTGCTAATTTCATTGTAAAAATTTCACTAATTTTCTAATTTTCTCAGGATTTTCTTACTTTGAAGAATAAATGAAATAGGTTAGTATACTAATTTTGCAAAATTATTTCTGACTATTTTTTCACGTACCAAACATTTGCACATACGTTGTTTATTTACAGCGTACTGTGTTTGAATTTATTTATGGTCATTAGACAACTTTGGCTCAAGCCAGGATAAGATAATCAGAGGATTTTAGAACGAAATCGACCAGAGCTTCCTTAGCATATCGTAATTTTTCTCGTGTGACTGAGGAAAATCCTGGAAGAACATGGGAGATAGCTCTCAGAACCTTCCAATTGCTAAATTAACTATCTATCAAATGTACTGCTTCTCAGTTACAGAGTTTTATAGTCTATAATACAAGCTTAACGGTATCCTACGCATTATAAAATATATATCGTCGAAAGCCAGAAATGTCTAAGTTCATGTATTAATTTTTAGTGATTTTATTTTCAGAAATTGAAACGTACGAGTATTTGGAAAACTAATTACACACCATGTATATAATGATGAACAAAGGATATGTTGGTTAATAAGTGGTAGAGCATTGATGTAGTATTCGGGTAATCGTGGATTCGATCCCAGTGACCGATCATCCTGACTGAGATCTTTTTTCAGGAATTTCCTCAGTCACACTTGACAAATGCCTGGATGGCACCTTCAACATAGTCCCTGGCCGACTCCTTCCAATCCGTTCTCTTCGCCTATCTCGGCCTGAGCCTTAGATATCTAAGGGCCATAAATAAACACAATTCAAATTTTATAAAATCAGATATGTTGGTTCAGTTTGTTCCTGACTACACATTATGTTGTTAAACGAGTATTCTAAAGAAATTTGCAACGTAGCCGCCAACGTTTCTAACTTTTCGCAACCGCCAGTTAGGACTGAGAAAATCTTCACTAAAGAGACCCAAGCGATTTGTGGGTCGATTCTACAGAGTGTTTCTAATTCCAGTGGAATATACTGGACAGTGGTAATTTGTCAATATTCTTTTGAAGAGTCTGTAGAAAGCTGTATAATGTTGGATCGCCAACGATAACATCTTACCAGGTGTATGCATAAGTAGTTTGTTATTGATGTAGAATAGTGATCTGCTCAAGTAGAAAAGAATGCACAAATATATTTCAGTGTCGTTCATAATTACAGTTCTTTAGTGCGATTAAAACAAACGAGCTCTTGGTTGTCATAAATATTCTCGGGTATAGAAATGTGGTGAACTAAACGGTCTTCAAACGATTTTCTGATCACCATTCACAACTATAAATTACAAGTAGTTTGATATACCAGATGTATGCATAAGTAGTTTCCGGTTTACCTAAGAGATGGCACCAGCGAAAAGTACGCAGCGTATTCATTTGACACATACGTCATTTTGTTCGTCTTACATTAAACTACAAACACACACAAGTTGAGTCCGCCAAACACTAGCGTCTTTGTTTTATCGTTCAGTGATCATGTCGAAGTTTGTGCCTGAAAAAGAACATTTGCGGCAAGCATTGCTTTTCTTATTTAATCAAAAGAAAAAGGCTGTTGAAAGTCATCGTGTGCTGGTAGAAAAAAAATGAACACGCTCCATCGATTAGAACATGTGAGACATGGTTTCGACAATTTAAAAGTGGTGATTTCAATGTGAAAGACAGTGAGCGCTCTGGTAGACCACAAAAGTGCGAAAACGAGCAATTGCAGGTGTTATTGGAGGATGACCCAACTCAAACTCAACAGCAATTGGCAAAAGTATTAAATGTGTCACAAGAAACAATCAGCAGACATTTACGAGCAATAGAGAAGATCAATAAACTGGGTAAATGGGTCCCACACGATTTGAATGAACGTCAAATGAAAAATCGCAAAGTCACTTGTGAAATGCTGCTTCAACGCCACGAAAGAAAATCCTTTTTGTATCGAATTGTGACGGGTGACGAAAAATGGATTTATTTTGAAAACCCGAAGCGGAAAAAATCGTGGCTTTCACCTAGCGAAGCCGGTCCTTCAACACCAAGGCCAAATCGCTTCGGCAAGAAGACCATGCTTTGTGTTGTGGGACCAGAGAGGTATTGTGTATTATGAACTCTTGAAGCCCGGTGAACCCGTTAATGCACAACGCTATCGCCAACAAATGATTAATTTAAATCAAGACAACCGGAATGGTTCCGAAGACATGGCAAAGTGATTGTATTACACGACAATGCGCCGTCTCACACAGGAAAAACAGTGAAAGACACCTTGAAATCGCTTGCATGGGACAACCTTCCGAACCCGCCGTACTCCCCAGACCTGGCGCCATCTGACTATCACCTCTTCGCATCAATGGGGGACGCGCTCGCAGAGCAGCACTTCAGCAATTTCGAAGACGTTGGAAAATGGCTCGACGAATGGTTTGCCGCAAAAGACAAGCAGTTTTTCTGGCATTGTATGCATCAATTACCTGAAAGATGGGCGAAATGTGTAGAAGCCGATGGCCAATATTTTGAATAAAACAAAATTAATTTCCTTTGAAAATTACGTGTTTTCTTTACCACAAAAACCGGCAAAAACTTTTGCATATACCTGGTTCAGTACATACGATGGCCTTTACTATCCGATCTTATCTAGCTGGTTGAGGAAACAATTGTTGTCAGTTTGAACGAAGAAATTAATACCTTCATGTGTAATTTACGCGCTGTCATTATTAATTAAAGTACAAATTATGGTCTCGTATCGTCCTCTAGCAACGATAAAGCATATTCACAATTCACAAAAGGCAGAATGGAGAAGCTGTAGATCTGGTTCACAGTTAGATCATCAGACATCAGTCTCCAACACATGTTCATTCATATTTCACGTAAGACATAGCATCAAGAAGTCCAGGAACTGTTCACTATGGACTACTCTTTGTGCTGCCTGTCGTAGCTAAAGTCATGTATAAAAGATAAAAAGTCAAAATTAATTTTATGGGCGGTAATAGTTAAGGTCACGTATTGCAACAGTTGTGTTATTTAAAAATATCCACTTTTAATCGTAATGTATTTCTGATCTAAGTTTTGTCTTCTAGGAATGGGTCTTGAAAAAAAGATAAATCTTTTCTTCACCTTAAGTTAAACCTATATCTAAATTCTATACATGTATGTATGTCTTATGATTTAGCGATGTTGTTTGTAATTAGAAGACAAGCATTGCACAATGTCTTTCTCGCCAAAAGTAGGAATGGATTTTTCCGACTAAGTCTCCAAGTTTATACTCGGTCCTTTTCAATCAATTTAGGCAGTTCAAGAAAACGGGTATCGGTCAAGTCAGAGATTTTCGTGATTATTTTGCTATGAGCTCTTTATGGAAAGTAATTACTGCCATATCTTTTATTTGCGCGAAAAAATTCTGTCAAGAAAATTTCTATCGAGATACTTTACTTATTGAAGCTCAAAATGTGTTGTGATGTACTACTTTTGACACATCATATCTTACAAGTAAATCTATGGATGGTTAAGAACGCTTTGTTAACTAACTTTGGCGTAGGAGTAGTGGACATCAGGTTTCGTCCATAAATACAGGCGCAGTGGCTTAAAATCTGATTCATAAACATAAGTATTTATAGTGTAATCTAAGCCTGAAACGCGCTTATTCGTAAAACGCTTAACACAATGCAAAACAAATACACATTAATATATACTGTGTGTAATGCACTATCAGTTAGGGGGTATCTTCGTCATGATAGCAATATTGAAGTTGACCATCTTTAATCTTGCTCAATTTTTCAAATGGGAAAGGGATTCTGTATTATACCATTGTACTATGGAAGTTTTGATTATATATTGTTATATTTGATTAAGTTTTGTTATAAATTTATTTTCGTGAGAGATAATCTGCTAAGTGAAGTCCTTGCTTATTTCTTTCCCATGAATGTCGGACAACTGCTATTACCAGGTGTATAAATATGAAACCGGAATTTGTGCATAGACGGCGTTAGCTGTCACTGTGGTGACCGTAAAACTGCGTTCTTGGCGCCACTTGCTTGTTTTGACTGCTGATAACGATTTGCAACTCAAAACCAGACAAGTTTCATGTCATAGCATAGTGTTTAATAGCGTTGAACATGGCGCAATTTGTACCTACAAACTACGATGTGCGGATAGCATTGATCTTTTGTTACCATTTGAAGAAAACTGCTGGAGAATCGAATTGCATGCTTGTCGAAGCTTACGGTGATCATGCTCTTGGAAAGTCACAGTGTTATCCGTGGTTTACAAAATTTAAAAGTGGCGATTTTGACGTGAGAAACGAAGAACATGGAAGACCACCGAAAAAGTTTGCAGACAGCGAATTGCAAGCTTTGTTGGATGAGGATGACGCTCAAATGCAACAACAACTCGCGGATCAATTAAATGTGACACGAAAAGCAGTTTCAATATGTTTAAGAGCCATGGTCAAGATTCAGAAGGCGGGAAAATGTGTTCCACATGCATTGACTAAACGACAGCAGGAAAACCGAAAAACCACTTAAGAAATTCTGCTTGCAAGGTACAAAAGGAAGTCATTTCTCCATCGAATTGTGACTGGTGACGAAAAGTGGATCTATTTCGAGAATCCTAAGCGTAAAAGATCATGGGTAATTCCAGGAGAACCGGCGACATCGACTGCGAGACCAAATCGCTATATATTATGAACTGCTGAAACCTGGCGAAACCGTTAATACCCAACGTTACCGACAACAAATGATCGATTTGCATCAAGCTTTGCTTGAAAAACGACCAGAATATGACCAAAGACAACATAAAGTGGTTGTACGTCACGATAATGCACCCTCCCAGACAGCAAAACCGGTCAAGGAAACGATTGCGACGTTTGGCTCGGAAATCCTTCCGCATGCGGCTTACTCACCAAACTTGGCACCTTACGGTCGTCACTTATTTGCATCCATGGGACACGCACTTGCTGACCAGCGCTTCACATCTTACCAAAATGGCTTGACAACTGATTTGCAGCACAAGAGGCACCGTTATTTTGGTCTGGCATCGACACATTTTCGGAACGATGGCAGAAATGTGTCGCTAGCGATAGCCAATACTTCGAATAAAATAGTTCTTAGCATTGTCATCCGATCACTGTGTCTTTTCTGTACATAAATACCGGTTTCATATTTACGTACCTGGTATTATATTTAATCCCGTAGTGACATTATAATGTCTGGCGCGCTTGAGAGTACCATACAGAACCCATGTTTCGTCATTGGTAAGCACTCGATCGAATGTGTGTGTTGCGGTGCCGGGGAAGCAACGGCAAACAGGTTTTCACTCGTTGGTTCTTGTTGGCTTGCGACAGTAGGTAGGGTATCCACTTGACCAGCTAATATGCCTTTCTTATGGATTGCTTGTCAAGTCTGGCTGTTTCATCAGAAACCTGAAAGCGTTCGGCAAGCTCTGGGCATCTACTGCGGGGTTTATCATATGGCAAATCTCCGGATCTGAATTTCTGAAACCAATGCCTGTCGGTGAGTTCATTCACAGCATTATCATAAAGACTTGATGTATTAGGCGATTTGATTCAACTCTGAACAGGCTCAATTTACAGTAATAGAGCAGACAGACAAACGCAAACGAGCAGCTTTGACACCTGCATGTGTCTTCGTCACTACTCGAGCCGAGTGTTGTGAGTGCACGGTCAATGTTCCCACTGCCACCCTGACCACTTTTCAACACCTGAGGCACTTATTTCCGTTCATTGATCATGTCTTCCCATACGACGTCAAAAATGGCAAGACGTATTTTAGATACCTTATAAAACTAAAACAAGAATGTATAGTAAATTGAATATCGTAACTCTGGAAGAAATTATGTTCTGAAATGATGGTATTAGATTAAAATTCTTAATTGTTTGGTTGCTTAAAATTAAATATCGAGACATATTGATACACAAACAGCAACTGAAAGGAGGTGAAATGAAAAAGGGTAAAGCGCACTGAATTTCAGCACACATTTTCTTGTTCGTTGATGTCTTCAAATTCAGTAACATAAACAGAAATCTGATGTTCCTTTCGCTTGACGTCTCCACAGTAGTAGTGGAAGTAGTAGTAGTAGTAGTAGTTGGGGTGGTGGTGGTTGTAGTAGTACTAGTAGTAGTAGCAGGAGGCCAAAGTAAAAAAGCTTTAGAACACATAATTGTTAATTAAAATGTTGAAAATCAGAGAAATTATTAACATTAAACTGTGGGGAAAGCCCTAGTATAAACAAAACTTACAGTCACTGTTCAGCATGTAAAACATAAAATGCAAACTGCTCGAAAGTTTTAAGATTGCCGTTCAAGTATCAAAGTATAAGAGAGACGACAGCTATTATGAAGTGTTAATGTACTTGCTGCTTACTGAAAATAAAAACAATCAACTTAGTAGTATTAACAAATAAGTATACGCTCCCACATAAGTATCACATGTAAAATAGTTTATCGCTTCGAATTTAAAGTTCACTCATCATTGGTCGTCTCACTTAGTAGATGTCAGATGGTAGCACGTAAAAAGTGATCGATAACTTTTAACAACAAAGTTGGAGAATGAATCAACATGAAACAGATTAACACAAAGTTTGGTGTTACACACACTGTAAAAATTGAAAACACGAAATGGATGAAAGTTACTCCGCTTTATGGAGAAATCAAAGTCGAAAATTAACGTTTTGTTGTATTTATTCTTAAACGTGGATATAGTGTAAGCCTTTTAGTGGAAAGACTGGTAAAATTAACTCCATTTTAAAGTTAAACATTTTCTTTGTAATAGCTTAACGTTAAGTGAAAGTGGGTTGAAACTGGCCAAAGTGATTTGTCCGTGAACGTTCAACTTATTTTACGCTTAAAACTCGGCCATTTTCTAATCGAAGTGTAAGCTATACAGTAAATTGTGAGGTTACGTACTTTTGTGGATGAAGTTTAAGTCTTAATTGGATATTCTATAATCCAGTAACAGGAGTAACGTTACTTGCTTGTCACTGAACGTCCCGCCATTTTGAGTGTTTACATTGCCTTTACACTGTGAACAGTAAACAGTTCATTGGTGGACCGAGAACGGCAAGGATTGCATTGGCGGAAAGAGAAATTATGTTAGGTATACATTTTTACACTGTAGCAAACGTATCTTTCCTTTTTTCACGAGACATACCTCGTAGTAAAATCAAAAACGTGTTAATAATTAACCTCCTTCACAGTACAACTACAGCTCGCTTGGAAAGCCAGAGACCAACTGTCTTCGTAGCGAAGTGGTTAGAGCGTCTGACCAGTGTACTTGTGGACCCTGGATCGAAACCCAACCACTTCAACTTTTTTTTTTAATTTTTAATTTTAAAGGAATATTTCCTTTTATTCTTTTCTACTTTTACAAGAATGCTAGGATTTAATGAAATACGTTGGAACACTCATATATATGTAATGTATACACGCATTTTGATATTTTACGGAAAGTAAAACGTTCAACTGAAAACTGGCTGGATGTAGGTTTATCCAAAAAGTGGAGGCAGCTCAGCTGCCTCCATTTTTTGGATGACCGTTGTGTCCCCTATACAGTGCATACGTAACTAAGGTTTTGAGTGATTCGATCGTTTATTACAGAAAATACTATTCTCCAACGAAAATATAGCATTGTCACTACGTCTAACAAAAATATGGGATTTGGAACTTTCAAACTTAACAAAAACGCAACTACTTCCAAAGAGACAAAACCGAAGGTTATGACTTAGATATTCTGCTACCCTCTAACTGTTTGTTTTATAACTACTAGACCTTTATGAGGTTCGACATAGAAAAATAGTAATAGACAATGAGAGGCCTATACGTCCTAGTCAGTACTGGTTCCCGTGCATGCAAGGGATTTTATAGGGTGAACGGTAACTATAGCAACGAACATCGGGAGGTGATTCCCGACACTGAAACAAGAAAAAATGGGCCCCTTGAACTTTTGTTCAGCACACATAGTGTCGGAGCTACAAGGTGCCGAAAGCGTGGGAAAATGAACTTCAGAGACCAAAATTTCAAAACCTATACAACCTATGCGGTTAAAAATTAACTTTAAAAGTCATACCTATTCTATTTAAAAATGTATGTTTGAAAATCTTTTAATGCGTGCGCAAGGGGTTCCCCAAAGGAACGTAAGGATTCCCGGATATTCTGCGAAGGAAAGAAGTGTCCAAAATTAGTGAAACGAAAGGGGTGCATATATAACACGTTATTCGGTATCGGTACGCCTATATATGAAGAAGTTGCAGGATGGCGGACGCTTGGAGACTAGACTATGCAGGGGTTGCAGAAGTACTTCAATGAAGCACCAAATTGGACATCGTTCTGGGAACCAAACTGATTTCCGCTCGTACCTGTTTGCATTTGTCAGGAGAAACAAAACACGTCGTCCACACATATCGTCAGTTGTACGGTAGTTTTAATACGTAATAATAGCAGTAATGTCAGTGCAGTTATGATAAAGATATTTAAGCCAAACTGAAAGCTATGGCCTACGTCACCGGAAAGGATTGAGGAATGTAGCAGCCAGGTCAATTTCAGTACAGCTACATTTGCGGCATAGTCCTGGTGGTACTGAGGAAATCCCTGACAACTGTCAATGGCCGAACCGGAATTTAGTAATGTATTTATTGTGTCATGTACTATCTTTCAAGAAAGTAAATCCCACTTTTTGGACGCGCTGGAATAGAATTTTCCAACTATAAAAAATTTTGCAATGCACATGGAAACTTCCAATTACTTGTACTCAGATTCTTTGATAGATGTGTGTTCTTTGTATTTCCAGAACACTTCTCATACATAGCAGACATAGTAATAAAAGATAAAATAGAGAAGAGACATACTCAGTACGGAAAAATTAACAGGTAAGTGAAATGAGAAAAATGTTTGAGCTACGTTTACCATAGTGTAATGGTTAGCGAGTTAGCTTTCTACGCAAAAGGTTTCGAGTTCAAATCCCCCCACTTCTCTTTACTTTTTTTTAAGCCAACATATTTAGAAAGTCACCTTTGTTCTTCGCCCATAACTAACCATTCTATTCGTAATTGTAGTGAAATATATTTTTAGTTTTTAAATTAACAGCATTAAACTCGATAATGTTATTCATAATGTTTTGAAGTCTTTAGGAAAATTCAAATTTGTCTTAGTGACTTCTGTAGCCCATAAGTTGAATAAAGTGCAAACGCATTTTAAAACGAGGAGAAGAAGCATACAACTCGTTCTTTCCCTCGCGTCTCCGAAATCAATTTTGACAATTTCTTACTAGATGGCTCTGTCTTTAGCATAGATTTTCACTCGTCCGAACTACAAAAGTAATCTAGGTTCGAATTTTTTGAATGGAGAGTAGCTTCGGATTATAATTTTTGTATTTCGTTACTGTGTCATTCCTTTTCGCGTTATAATGTTGAATGGTTTTGCATTTTCATTTCATTTTGTGTATTTTATTTTCGTTTCCTGTTGCTAGAGGTAAAAATCAGCAATTCGCTTGCCTGCAAATTGACAATATATGAAACAGGAAATTCTCACGTGTCCAACATATATCTCAAGTTTTCAACAAATCTTGCGTATTAAGCCCGTGAATCAGTTGCGGGACTATCTGTTAAGAGCAGGTTTATTGGGCGTAAACTACGGAATTGCTTAACTAAGAAGATACTCTTAAACACAACGTTGTACATCTTTTATAATAATACATATTTTATTAGAGATGGACGACACTAAAGCAAGGTAGTAAGAAATATTTATTTCGGCAGTGCGAACATGAAGGAAAGATATCGTGAATGAAAAATTAACAGGAAATATTTGTAGGATGATCGTTTTTCTCAATTTTGATACATTTATCCTTAATTTCGAAAGAAATTGTTTAAAAGAAAACACAAGTTTATAGTTTTTAGGTCCCCTAAACCGCTTTACATAAAAACGTGGATTATAGAATTCAAATTTTATTTAAGGACGCGCCTAGAGCAACGACGGTTTTCCGTCGTTGCTTTAAGTTTTTAACATCGAGGGTTAATTTACTTGAGCAACGACGGGACAGAACGGCACAAAACTTTGCGTAAACAGAATTTTTGAGTAAACAGTACTCTGTATACGCCCACCGCTAACAGGGGGATACGCCCCCCGCAGCTAATGCATCCCAGCTCCCTTCGGACGCACCCTCCCCCCTTGCACAACTCGCTGTCTCTCGGTGTGGATCCTGCCCTGATGTTTTTTTTATACATCCTAGTTTTTAGTGGCCTCTTTTAAAATTGTAAATCACAACTTTTATTAAATTTCCTTTTGTGTATTTACATAAATAACGAAAAAAACTTTAATTTTCTTTTTTTAAAAAAGAATATACAGAAAGTCGACGCCAGGGTTTAAACCCAGGACCTTTAGATCAGCTTCCTGACGCCTTGTCCACAAGACTAAACTGCCACTGCTGGGCTTAGCGCTTCTCGCTGTTACTTGTAGTTCAAGCTACCCGAGAGTGGAGATTACCGTCGTTGCTCGAGTAAATTAACCCTCGATGTTAGAAACTTAAAGCAACGACGGAAAACCGTCGTTACTCTGGACACAGCCTTTATTTTAGTCCTTCAGGCAATTTTGGCTCAAGCTAAATGTAATATATAAGAGCATTACAAATACAGCGCTTGCCTGAGAAATTTGACCAGAATTCTGATGAAGCCTTAGCATACAAATGTTAGATTTACTTAATTTACTTAAATACGAACTTTACTTAAATTTAAAAAAAAAAACAGAAATAATATTGCAAGTGTTAGAACTAAATAAATTTGTAACAGTAATATTTGCATTTTAGCTTCCTAATAACAATCCAGAAAATGAGTTAGAAACTGATGTTAAATTTCAGCAAGAAATCTTTTATATTACTTGAACGATGGGAAACAAATTACACGTAAACGAACAGACAAAAAACTCCTTATGCACTGTTCATTTACCCTTTGTGTTTGTTTCATATATATAGTAGTCACATTCTTGAATGACATAGTTATAAATGAATTCATGAAAGTCGAGTAGTTTTAATATTGAGTACTAAACACACAGTTGTTTGGAGTCAGTAATTAGGCCATAATTTCCATTTTAGGTGGGGATGTAAAGTAAAAATTAACAGAGTGTAAGTGGAGTTTTGCACGATTTCTACTGATTTTTGGCCGAGAATTTGGGACGCGACACTTCCACGGCAAGGGGAGTCTGGCGGAACCAGTGTTCGGAGTCCACGTTAAACTGTAGGTCCCGTCCTTGGGACGTCCTCTCTATCCGATTGGAGACAATGACAACCGCCATCGGTTTACCCTGCCCAGGAACTTTGGGGTCAGCACCTGTTCTCAGGCAGAACACACATAATTAAATTTATTGTAAATTCGCCGTTTTTTGCCTCTTGCCTTACTCGCAGATTATATATATAATTCACAGCCATATTCAATTCACTACTGGATGAGGTCTCTCCTGTAGGAAAGAGTTTGTCTGCTGCTCCCGCGCTGACCAGACGTGTTGGGAGAGGAGAACCGAAGCTCTCAACTGTGATCGTCACTGTCTTTTATTCAGGGCACTCCCCAATTGCATCACGATGCTGGATGGGCACCGTTCCAGACCCTCTTGCTTTGAAAAAGATCCCTTGGCAGAGCCGGGAATCGAACCTGGAACCCCACGATCAGCAGTCGGAGTGTGTGTATGTGAGTATGGAAAAATAAGTGTGAGAGAGAATTTAAAAGTATATATTCTTTTTAAAACTGCAGTCGAGTAATCGATTAATGCAATTTATAGACAGGGGAAAGGATATTTCAAACACATTAGAATACCGTATTTGGCGTCTTTAGCTAGGAACAGATTTCGAAACGCAGAGCTAAGGATGATATTTCCAGAGAGAGGGAAACCCCAACCATTCGCCCTACAAATCGAACACTAAACTGCACTATAATATAAAAAACCGGATAATTTTATTTTATAATTATTTATTATATTATTTATTTTATTTTAATTTTATTTTATAACACCTAAGGTTTCTCTGATAAAAAAACTTTATTTTTATTTGGTCAAGTCTACTAACGTTGGAGTGCGACCCGTCATGATTCGAGTTTAGCTATTAAAATCCACACCCATGCCGGGACTCGAACCTGGGATCTTCGAGCCGATGGCCTACCGCCGCAGACCGCTTTTTTTATAAACTTCTTTTTATTTCTATTTCACTAATACATTGCCTTACTGTTAGCTACACATTTTACATCACATGTTTTTTTTACAATTCTACGTCTCTATTCAAAGTATATTCTATAAATCTAGCATAATTGTTTACTCTCATCTCACATTGTAATAATGAATATTTCCTAATTAAATATTGTATATAGAAAACTGGATCATTTTCAGATTCAATCGACATGATATATATTAATGTTTGTGCAATGAACCAATGTATCGCATTATTCTTTGTTTTTGGGGAAAAAGGCATGATCTGGTCTAGTAATCATCTTAATATTAATTGCAACGGGTGGTTGCCTTGTAACATATCCCAGGAAGTTCTGTAATTTGTACCATATCTCTTTCTATGAATGCATGACGTAATGCGATGTTCTAAAGTATCGTCTGCACCACATTGTATACATATTGTATCTATGCTAAACCCACACTTCTGTCTTTTATATTTTGTATCTATAATGTTGTGTATGACCGTGAACCAAGTTGTTTTCTCGTTTGCTCCAATACCTCTTACATTGGCATTGTGCCAGATCCGTGTCCAGATATAATTTGGTTTTTGTTGTTCTAGCTTAGTAGGAGGCGCTAGTGTTGACTGAAAGGATTCGTACCATTGCTTACACGTCATGTTATCTACCTCACGATTTGGTCGGTTATACAGATAAGCTGTCAATATACTTCTCAGATAAACACAACCGTGTGGCAAATCGTGTATAGCTAAAGGAAAGGTCACATCACGGTTGTTAACAAAATAACTCAATGATCTTTTCGTTACACTGTCTTTTGCTTCTGTGAATAAGGCGATTGACTTTCGGATATATAAACTTCGTGTTTTGTAGTGAACATTTGTAAGGTTTAGTCTACCGCGCTCGTAACTTTGGCAAAGATCAGCGTATCTAACTCTAAATACGTAGTTCTTCCACAAAAACCATTCACATATATTTTGACACTTGCTATATACCAAAGTTTGCTTAAAATGAACATATTTAAATATCTTGCACGATACTATAAACATAATACTCTACTTAAATTTCGTAAGCTCAAATGTCGTAATCTATTAATAATCAAACCATAATTATATTGTGTTGTTTCGTTAATGTTTTTTGTAAAATATATACCAAGTATTTTTACTCTGTCTTCTATCGGTATCTGTGCATTAGCTGGGAATTCAATTTTATTATTTAATACTAATATTTTAGAATTTTTATAATTCAAAATAGAGCCTGATACTTGCTCGTATTTCGTGATACTTGTTAGCATTTTCTCATAATCTTCTAAAGAAGATATAAACACTGTCACATCATCTGCGAAACCTCATACCTTTAATGATGGCTCTGTAATATTTAACCCAGTTAAATGTTGTTGCATAAAGATTAAAAATGGTGTTAATGATAAAACAAAAAGTTGTAAACTTATAGGGCAGCCCTGGCGTAGCCCAGTAATTGCCTTAATGGGTAACGTTGTATGACTATTTATATTTAATTTTCTAACAGCATCTTTATATAAGTACTTTATCCATTTTATAAATATTTTGCTGAACCCAAATCGTTGTAATACTTGCCACAAATATGAGTGGTTAATATTATTAAATGCATTTTGGAAATCTAAGTTAACAATAGCGGTAGATAAATTACACTCGTTTTATATTGTAATACAATCTCTAATAGTAAGTAATAATTAAAAAATACTCTTACTTTTAATAGCTGAAAATTGTAAGTTACCCAATAATTTCTCCATGTGTAGTGACAATCTGTCCGCAATGCATCTACTTAATATTTTTGTATCACTATTTAAGAGAGAAATCGGTCGGTAGTGATTCACTTTAGTTGGTTGAGCTATTTTAGGTACAAAAACTACTATAGCGGGATTCGGTCTTTTCACTACTTCGTCTTGAATAATCAACGCATTTGCTATGTCTGTCATTGTATCTCCTATTAAATACCAAAATCGTTGATAGATAGTGCTAGATAGTCCGTCTTCCCCCGCAGATTTGTGTTTCTCTGCCGCAAAAGCGGCGTTTTTAATCTCAATATTACTAAAGGGTTTAGTCAAATTTTCATTATCATTTTGATTAATTACTAAAGGCACAGTTGCTAAAAAGTTATCATCCTGAATTGTAACTCGTTCTTGACCGAATTGATGTTTGTACGTTTCGTAAAACACTTTCTGAATATCCAATGTACCCTCGTAGAGTTTATCATTTTCATCACGAATTTTTGTCATTAATTTTCTTTTCCCACGATTTGCTTCTTGTAGAACATGAGAAAGTGAACATTGTTCATCATAATCGAACATTGGAAGTTTAGAACGAAGCTGAATACCTCGTAGTCTTTTTCGATGTATAGTTAACATTTTAATTTTATATTTATTTAACAATGAGATGTGTTCACTATTACTAATAATTGCATCTTTTTGAGCTTCTAGCAGACATCTATAATAAAAATTAAAGATTCTGCGTTGATCACGTCGTAATTAAAAGGAATACCAACGGCACAGTTTTCTTATTTCTAATTTACAATAACCATACCACCAATCAAGTAAATTTTTATAACGTTTCTTCCGTGTGAATCAGTATTTCATTTATTCCCAAAAATGTTACAAAAATCGGGATTTTCTAATAATTGTTCGTTCATTTGAAATATACTTCTCCCACGCAATATTTTTTCCTTCGAAATTTTAACCTTTAAATGTAATGTTAAATGGTCTGTAAAACAAACAGGGTATCGAAAAATTTCTAGAGCATTTTTAAAAAACTCTAGAGTGGTATAAAATCTATCGATTCTTGAACGACTTTGTCGAGTAATATACGTATATCCGACTAATAGCGCTTTTTTGCTTTTCCAGATGTCCGTTAAGGGATATTTATTTACAATTTCATTTAATGTCGGACAGAAATTAAATCTGGGGTCTTGGTACTCCTTCTCAAGTACGGAGTTGAAATCTCCTCCCAGTATCAAATTATCATGTACCCCACTCAAATAAGGTGATACCTCTGATGCAAAAAATCATTACGTTGTTTCCGTTGGGTAGAACCTGAGTATGCGTAACAATTTATTATGATAATCCCATATATATCACCACTTACAATACTTCCACTAGGATGGTATTTTACATTATTAAATGGAATACCGTCTTTGACAAGAATAGCAGTACCTAGTCTATTATATGTAGAATTATTGTAAATTTTATAGGAGGAGTGCACAGTTTCAATTTCTGGGCCTACTTCTTGTAATATGGCAACATCAATTTCAGATTTTAACAAGAAATCAGTTAGTGCAACATATTTTGTTTTAGTATACATACCCCCAATATTAATACTGGTAAGGGTAATTTGAGTCGCCATAAGAAGATATGTAATATATATAATGATACTCAACATATTTACCTTTTTACATATAAACAATTCTAAACTAACACTTGTCTCATCTATGATAATTATACTTTAGTAACACTCCCATGAAGGGCTTCACCCGGTATACCCTCTTTTGCTTTCACCGTTTTTCCTTCAGTGTTTTGTTGTGCTAAGGAACGTGTAATACGATGTACGTTTACAGTACTTACGTGATCTGTCTTTTTGTTGAAAGTATTAATATTCTTAGTACGGCGGATCTTCTTCCTTTTGCGGTCTTTGGGTTGTTTAATGTCACTTGAATTGCTTTCAGTGTGACTTGGTTCTTGAATAGTTATGTCACTTATATTATCATCTTCGTGTTGCACCTCAGTAGACACATGTTCTTGTTCCTTGAGGTCATATGTCGAATCCTGTAATGTTGATTCCGCTGTTAAAGTAGTGGTCGATGCACTTTCTAAGGTATTAAGGTTAACTGCAGGTTTGGAAAATTTAAGAACTTTAGAACCTACTAGTTGCAAGGGGGTCACTTCAGTGGGAATAATGACGGAGGCGTCCCCATCTTCAACCTTCTGGCACACTATTTTTTCTTCTTTATCTATTTGACTAGACTTAACTGTATTAAGTAAATTGGGAAATTCACTATCACTATTAATATTGATGGTATTTTCCCTGATATTAATATTTGCTGTTGTATAGGAACTTTGGGATCTGTGGCTACACCACTGATATTTTGTTTACCTTTTTGGTCCTGCGACTGTGACTTTTTTTCGAATAGCACATGACTCATATTGATGCCCAGATTGATTGCACGCAAAACAGGTCCTTTCCTGGCCAAAATAGCTGACCAAGTAACGTTGTTTTTGTATTTCAATGAAACTCGGTATCGCTTTCTCCAATTGCATATAAATCAATTTCCGTCCCGTTGTCACTTTATAACGATGCTGGTTATCGTAGTATTCGTCTCGAATTGTTTTCACTACTCCATATTCACCTAGAACTGCACTTATTTCACTATCCGGTAACTCACTGGGTACTATTGACAATTTGACTAATGTTATAGGTTTATCTGCTAATTCCACTGTTAGTTCCCACTTTCGTCCTCATAACATAATTCGGAACTACACTCGTTTAGAACTTTTTCACACAAAACTTTTGAAACAAGTTTAATAAATAAACATTTTCGATAGTTGTCAACTTGTATACTCACAATCTGGTCTTCAGTCAAGTGGAAATTCTTCGCGATAAATTCGTGTAATCTGTATGTTACTGGCCTATGCGGAACTGAACTGAAATTCACCTTCAAAGTATTAATACGTTTAATTATCATACCTGGTAGGTATAATGAACTTTGCTGTGTTTAACCACTCACCCACCCACACCACCAATTTAGATTAGAACACACGCGCTGAGCAGTGAAGCACGTCTTGCTCGTTCAACTGCTTCCTCGCGTCTCAACCGCTCGCCCCCCCGGCCGGCTATAGGTAGCTTTGAATTCAGCTATAATCAAAGACGTGACTCTAAAGAAACTTCGTATTCGCATGTAACAATGTAACATACTACTAACGATATTTATACAAAGTGAGTCATGAATTTGGGATTATGACTGTAGAATTTTACACCATATCAGAGTCATTTTAATTTTATAAGTCGACTAAAGATTGTCTAGATCTTTGATAACTGAATAATTTTCTGGAGGTTTTGTATGTTTTTGAAAAGCAAGTTTACTTGATCTTTAAATTTATTTTATTATAAAAGTTTTGAGAGCACAGTGGATTTTTTTAAATGAAAATGTGTCGGGTTATGGTCATCTTGGTTTTCAGAATTCACGTTTTAAAAATCCTTAACAAATCTAAGCGATGTTTAGAGACTCTAGATAAGAATCCTAACGATTTTTCATATAAAGACGTTTTGAACTATAGCCATGCTGGATAATGTAATTCAAAATTTTATTTTCATAGTCCAACTCAGGGACCTTTGAAATTTTAAAATATGAAATTTCATGAAATCAAATATTTTAAAATTTTCAGTTCAGAATCATACTCAGCAACCATAGGAGCCCTGAGACACGAAATTTAAAGAAAATTAAGTGGGATTTTAAAATTAAAATGCATTGTGTTGCTCCCGTCTTAATTTCGGGAATTATTTCTTTTTATTTAAATATCGATTGGAGTTCCTATATATAAAATAGTACTAAAATTGGTCAGGTTTCAAAATAGGCACTATTTCTTCCAGGCATGTTTTCGGGGGAGCATTGCCCCCTTAGGTTTCCAACAGCCACCAGAAAGAATTAGTTTCAACATTTGTATTACTCATGCGTATTCTGAAATATAATATCACTTTCTATAAATACTGTTCCTGTTAGTTTGAGGTTAACTAAAAGAATACGACACAACCTTAAGCAAAATTGTTGTTAATTTATATTTTAGCACATGGGACTCAATATGCATTACTTATAATTTTCGTAAGACTTGGTGTAGGCCCCTTCCCCGAGCAAAATCTTCTGAAAGGAACACTGGTCACACCATTTTTAATGAAATTGAAGGCAAAATATTGATCTTCGTAATTCAATCATTTCAACTTCCGAAACGATACTAGCATATTTTGGAATTCCAAGATATGAAATTTCACTTCTATCAGATACTTGCAAATTGAAATTTTGATCTGGCTTCATCTTACATTTTTGGATAGAAATTTCTTAGCTTCACGCTGGAATCAGAGTTTATAGTGATTCATTGAGTACTGGAATCGTAGAGAAATGGAAAAGCTTTCGCTTGCAGCGCGAAGGGTACGCGGTTCGAAACTTACTCAAGTCATTATCCCCTTTTTACTTTTTCTCTAGTAATGTGCAAATGCTATGTTTTACTGTATGCTTTCTACATGTAAATGAATGTTAGTGTTATGTAGCTTTTTGTTTTCTCCTTCATATTCTTCTTTTTTGCTTCATTTATTTTAAAAATAAGCTAATTTATATGCTTAGCAGATTTTGTGTTGTATCTTTACATAAAAATAAACAGTATGAAATAATGAATAAATAAACAGTTACATAATATTTACAGAGATAATAATAATAATAATAATAATAATAATAATAATAATACTTATTGTTATTATTCATGAAGTGCAATGCACTTAATTTAAATAAATGAAGCAAAAATGAAGAATACGAATTAAAGAGCAAAAACTTACACAGTAGTGGCATAAAGCATACTGTAACACAACATTTACTAGAGGAAAAGGAAAAAGGAAGATGACAAGGACTCGAACCGCGAAACATTCGCATGACAAGCAAGCGCTCTTCCATTAATACTCTGCGTCAAGACGAGTAATTGCAGAACAAGGCGTTTTGGATATATCTTTCTCAGAGGTTTCGGATTTTTGTCCCCACTACTGGAGAAACTATAAGCCATCATCTTCATCACCGAAAATTTACACGTTGCACACGACTTTTGAAGCCCTTTCATAAGAACCAGGTCTCACCTAGAAGCAGTGTGCGAATTAAACTTTTTAGTCAGGGGGATAAAACATAAGCACGGATTAAACAGGATATATATATATATATATATATATATATATAGAGAGAGAGAGAGAGAGAGAGAGAGAGAGGATAGAGGAGGGAAGATATGCAGTCCCATTTTCCAAATGGGGGTTTCTAAATCAAACCAATCATACTAAATCATTCAGATGAAGCTACTTCGACAACACCACACCACAAAACAAATGGCGTCTTAGCTGCTAGTGAAAGTTCATACTACCCTTGTCACTTCCATGAAAATAGGTTAAACTTCTGACAAATAAAAATGTTCCGATTTTCTATCTTATCTTGATCGAAACTTCTTCTGGAGACAAGAAATTTATCCCTGGCAGGGACGAGACATAATTTGTCAAGGTGTCAGGGGGAATCACGGGCATCCCCCTGCTAAGTCGCACACTTCCCAGAAGTAGGAATATCAGATTCGGGTACCTTACTGCTAACAAGCTTAGCACACGTGGGCCGAAAAGCTTTTTATTTAACAGGAAATCTCTCCTGAAGTTCAAAATATTGCTACTTTCGTATTAACGTTATGGTTAAACTGCACAAGTAGCAAATAGAACGCAAAAACAATTTCCAAATTACAGAAAATCATTTTAAAATAAGATCTTAATAATATCTTTCAAAGAAAATACCTTTTACAATGTGTTCTATATGTTTTTAAAATAATTTGAAAATCTCCTGAAATTCGCCACTTGACAACATATTTTAATAAGCATTAGAAAGCAATTTTAATACAGAAAAAGGTGATTGTGTTGAAATAATTTTGAAAATAACCTTTAACAATTATTTCGTAGTTTTGTTTTTTAAAAATTTATTATTTGATACTTGTTTCTAAAATTCTAACTTGCTGTTTTGAAGAGAAGTAAACTTTTTTTTAAAAAAAAAAATTTCATGTATCTGCTTTTAACTACTTAGAAACAGTTTTCATTATTTATTTGTTACTAAAGTATCCTAATTACAACGGTATATTATATTTCATAAACGAAGTATTTTGTGGAAAAATAATAGAATTGCACTGAAATAATACACCAATTTGTAAATTTTGCAGTAGTGGACTAGTCGGTCGTATAGCTACCAAAGATGCTTGTTTAAAATTTAAAGTATCTCCTTATTTTTTTTTTTTTGCTAAATTCATGATGTTTATATATGAGCGTAATTTTCGGATTGTAAGGAAGTCTAAACGAGATTAACGCTTTAGAACTATTATAGTTCATCTATGATCTTGACAGGAAGGTAGGCATTTTACAAGGTTCAACCGGTGAGCTGGCTGATAACAGTTTAGGGAGAGTATTTCTAGCAGTGAGACTCACTTGACCATGACGTATACAAGCTGACGTAACTCGATTACCCATGATCCCTTTCAGTTCAAGTAACGGGAGGTGTATCTGTATCTACACGAATTCATTGAAAGTTCTCAATAACATACAGTTTGAAAAAAAAAGATAAAGGAGACAATTGATTTCGATCCCGCGACCTTCAGCGCGAAAAGCCAGCACCTAGGCCACTACACTATATAGTCATTGCTCTTGTCTCCTACTTTTCGAATAGATCTAGTATTACTTGCTCACACACACACACACACACACACACACACACACACACACACACACAC
>JAGDQP010002035.1:0-41502 GCA_022664845.1 Lepisma saccharinum | reverse complement strand
TGGCGCCTCAGCTCTACTGTTCGTGTGTTAGAATATGAAGCTGTAAAATCCAATTGCCCACGTTTTCGGCAGCCTGTAGCTCCGAAACTATGCATATTTGAAGAACGTTTAGAGAAATCTCTTCTTGCTTTGATGTGAGGAATCATCTCTAGAAGTTCGTCGGTGTAGTTCATAAGCACCTTATATAATCACCCTAAAATATGATATTATAGTAATTCAGCATTAAACTGAATTACGCTTCCCCTCGCCCGTACCCATCATTTTATACTTTCCTGATTTAATTATGTTTTGATATACTGTTTCCTCTCCAGCAGTGAGTTCAAGCTCCGACAATTACATAGGATAACTTTATAATAGTTATAGTATGAACTAAACTACCTTAGTTCATATCTCTACTGCAGACGTAATAGGGACAGGAAACAGGTAAATATATTCACTTCCTTCCAGCATGACGGTGCACTTTCACATTATGGTGTTTGTATCCGCGACTGTGTCGATTAACTGTTCTTAAGATGTTGCATCGGACGTCGTGGACCATTAGACTAACCGTCAAGCTCACCAAATTTGACATTGATGGATTTTTATATGTGGAACTATCTTAAATCATAGGTATGTTGTGAAAATTCTAGATGTTCAACATTTGTAGCATCATATTAATGAAACATGCGATAGTGTAACGACTTATAACACAGCATTATTATCCATAACTGTCATCTATATGGCCCCTGACAGATATATGTCTGAAAATTCGCTAACGTTACTAACAATATATAAATATTTTAAATAATAACACATTCTCAACTTATTTAATTTTACAGCCATTAAAGCCGACAACACGTTGCCTAATAAGGTAAGCAAGTAAATACATTGTGAATGTTATGTAATCCTGTGTTAAAAATATTTTCAGTGGGTGATGCTTGAAACCAATTATGCATGCAAAGTAAATAATTCTTTAACATTTGCAAATACAGTATATTACGTGAAACTGTGACTTAGAAATTATATACAATTTTCAAAGAAGTGTCTCATGCTCTAAAAAAATCGTTTGTTGACATAATTCTTCTTGGAATAGGCATAAAATTAACTAAATTGGCATAATGGAAATTCAAAAATCTTTATTTTAACTTTCTTTCATATTCAAGTAAGTTATCTATGTAAATATTAGTTGGTGCATGCATTTCCACGTATAATACAAACAGTGGAAGAATTAAAAGCTTGATAAAGTACCACCAATAAATAGCAGTTTTTCTATAACACATTTTACTGTTCCCTCCCAACTCTCTCTCTCCTCTCCACTCAACGTATACATTTTTCCTATAAGTTCTTTTTTCAACGCAGGTTTATTGTTTCATATTCTCCCTTATATTTGCCAACTAAAAGTTGTATTAACACGAGTTTTCAGTACTGAAGAAGATCAATTTTTCATGTATTTAAATACCACTGAAAAGCTTTACTTCAGAGAAGCAGGAAAAGTATACCATAATTTACAGAAAGTTTGTAATAGAGAACATTTACTTGCTCCTCTACCACCACGTTATTATCTTTATCTTGCTTCTCTGAAAGTAGCAGATTGGCATTTCAAAGTAACATTATTAAATATCGACATATGTTACGCAGAAATAGTAAAATGTGTTGGCAAGTATTTATAGCTTAAAAAGAGAAATTTCGGAGATTATTATAATTGAAAAATTTTGCTGGAATTTGAAAGTTTTACATGCGATGTTACCAGATTTCGTGTACCTGCAGACGTCTTTACGTAATAGAGAATTATGTTGTTAATATTCCTTGGAAGGCATTGCATGAATCACAGGGAAGCTATATTAAATCCTGTTGTTAATATAATAAAATAATTAATCATAGAAGTTTAGCCACGTTTCCATAGAAGAAATTTGTAGACAGCGTATCAGCACCAAACTTGGAACGAATGTTCCTGGAAAATCCAAGAAAAACGCGGCTACCAGTGTTTCCAGAACCCCAAGCACCGCTAGTTATCAGTATTGCCACTTTATGATAAAATATTATATCACAATAGATTCTATAATGTTTAAAGGATCTGCACCAAAGTTTGCAATATTTCTCTTCTACATAATACAATCAGGAAGTTAGGGAACAGTAATCTTCCATATACTCTAGTTATCAGTGTTGCCGAAGTTAATTGCAAATTGTGTTTTCCAAAGCTTCTGCAAGAACTTCTATAAATTTCCACATATCCTAACCAAATTGACATGTATACCCTTCGATACCCTAGAAAATCGACTATGTGGGTTCCCATCCAATAAAACATCAAAGTTGTCAGTGTTGCCAGTCAATAAAATTGAAGCTCTGTCAAGGCTTCCCACCGCTCTAAGTATCTGGACACCTGTAGATTACTAGTAATCCTACGGAAGAATAGTTTGTGCTTCAGCGTTTGTTTCTTTCACCTTCTTTCAGTCTATGTTATGTTTGCATGTATCTTCTACATAAATAAAATTCAATCAGGCTGTTTGTGTGTTAGTTTGTTTGGACGCTAGTCAATTCTACATACCGTGACGGATTTGAACGAAATTTGGCACACATATTCCTTAGGACCTAGAAGGATTAAATACCGCATTTAAAAGGTTGTCGCCTCCCAAAAGGAGGAACGGGAATGGCGGATCAATCAGTTAATATAATTGTCAGATTTATCCCTACAGGTCCTCCAATCCACACTACAATGCAGCTTGCTGAGTTGACTACCATCAAGTGAGCAAAAATGAAACACTTCCTTTCAATTCACTAGCAACGACACCGTCGGTCGACACTCCGCGTAAGTGGAGGGTAACGGTGCGAGAAACCTCTGGGTCTTGCACCAGCGGGAGGGAAAATAAGCTATTATTTTTATATCTTCTTTCGTGGAGGTCTAATACAGCAAATAGGTCACAAAATGGAATAGCGACTTAACCCGGATTAAGATGTTCTTCCAGCAAGCTCTTAAACTATTAACATTAAATGGTATCATTAAAAGCATTCTCCTAGCTACCAGAATCACCACCATTTCACTATCACATCAAAATTATGGGCGGAAATGAAACTTGTATTGTGGTGAGGGAGAACGAAATGTGATGTTGGTATGGTGTAGTAGATTCAAAAATCTAGAAATATTTTCTTTATTTTTTGAAATTGTTACTAATATGCAAATGAAATGCATATTAATGAACATTGATTGCTGAGCGTCGATGCCTATAAAGTATATGACCATCACCTTTATCTTGAATGAAGTATCGGGATAATCAAGAGGTTCCATTTCCTTGCGCGTGGTCAAGGGTTTGATTCGCGCAGTAGTTCATTGAACGGAGTGGTTCAAATAGCATAGGAATAATATGCTCAAAACTGCGAAAGTGAAGAAAACTGTTTTAACAAGCTGAAAATTGGTGGACATGTTCTATGGACAGCCGTGATCATCATAACAAACGTCCCAAAACATCCAACCTAGGGAACCCGTCGCCATCTTTAATTCAAGATGGCGCGCAGGCGGAGACATCGAAGTACACTTAAATTACAATATCTTTTCACAGAAGTAATCTAAAGACTTCGTTCTTTTGTCATTTTCACGATAATATTATATTCTATTGAACTAA
The DNA here is from genome assembly GCA_022664845.1 of Lepisma saccharinum. Taxonomy (NCBI): domain Eukaryota; kingdom Metazoa; phylum Arthropoda; class Insecta; order Zygentoma; family Lepismatidae; genus Lepisma; species Lepisma saccharinum. The sequence continues at coordinate 37,906 of JAGDQP010002035.1, read as the reverse complement.
AGTTTATGTGATCCTTACATAACAACGCAAATATTTAATATAGCGACCAATATCCTTAAAGTATAGTTCAGTTTGTTTTACAGTATTACTTCAATAGCAAATAACTCTGAAACTATCATAAATAATGGAAACGACCTTGAAATAAACGTGATAGAGCATAAACTAAGCTTTTTAACGATACCACTTATGTTAGCTACCTTACAAAGCAACATAGCTACTCTAATTTACGTGGCATCGTGTGCGGCACATACAAGTTTCAGAAATGACGTTTTGGTCTGTACTCCAGGCACATTGCGCTCAAGTGAAGAAAATGAGTTAGCAACCCTAAAATAGGTAGAAACGTTTTACGGACAACCTTGATTAACAAATATTAAAGACCCCAAAACATCCCACCTAGGAAACCCGACGCCATTTTGGAAAATTGTTCGCTACTCGGGTTTTTCTTTGTAACTCATAGCACCGGATCTAAGAATCGCAAAGGGATGCAGTTTGCGTAAAATGACTAGTTGTTGTGAACACTACACTTTTATTATCATTTCTGTACAGTTGAGTCACAAATACACCTACTATAAAGAAAGCAATACATTATCTGAAGTCGTATCAAGGTAATTATTTTGTTCATACCCGTTTATCGGTTTGTTCTGGTCGCCAAATCAATAAATATGTATTAATAAAAGTTGTTGAGCATGCATAAATGCATAATATTTTGATATAAAGTATTAAATAAATAACATTGCTACATAAGGAAAATAAAACCTCTGTTGTTCAGTGCATAACAATATGTTTCTAGATTCCTTTCGTGGTAATGTCGCCAGTCGCATAGTTATCCTGTAGATGGGCTGACAGATCTTCGGAGTGTCAAACTATGTTGGATATGCAAACATTGTTTTATACATAAAACACAAATGTTTTATGAAAACATTCAAAAAAGCGACGAAAGACTATAAAATGTCAACTGTGTTGCCTCTTCGGATCGTTAACCTAGATTATAGTAATCCGTCAACCATTTACATCTGCTTGGAATTCGCCACGGAACAGTCCAAAAAGCAACGACATACAACACAAATAGTTACGTTTGCTCAATCGTTGTATATAAAAACCATGGACATTGTGTTAGAAGCAGATGCCGATAGTTCGCTGTCATCTATCATCGTTCGACTTGAAGGGTTTCACCTACTAATGAGAGCACTCGAAAAAATCATTGGAGGGAGTGGTTTGGAGGAACTTTTGCAAACAGTGTTTACGAGGAATTCAGTTAATCACATGACATAGGGTCATGCCTATTATCGAGAATTAAGAGCTCATTTCCGTGTACAAAGTGCCATCTGCACAATGATACTACACAAAATATGTGAAAATCAATTCCTGTGTGATGGAGTTCTTCAAGACGTAAAAGAAGAATTTAAATCTTTATTAACAAAAGAAAAAGAATTTGAAAGTGTACTAACCACAGTTCCTTTCACTGTCTTGGCTACCGCCATGACATCATTTGTAAAGGAACAAGCTGAAAGAAGTCGGACAGGGAAACTGTGGATGCAATAGTTTGAGCAGGTGCAAACCATGAGACATCTTGTCCGCGCAGAACGTATGGGAGACAGGTACTTTCATTTACACAGTATACAGAGAATGCTTCCCTTCATGCATGACGGAGGGTATATAAATTACGCAAAGTCGCTCCACCTTTATTTAGAGAAGATGTTAAAGTTGAAATCCGTTATGTCACCAGCATACTTCGAGAATAATTTCATCGAAAATGTTTTTTCACAGTGCGGCGATCTTCTAAATTTTGGAGTGGCATTTGGACGGACATGACTATCGAGCAGGTCCTAATGAGAAACGTAAAGACCACAGGAAGCCTAACACGTGGACTCTGATATTATCATTGCAAGGTGAATTCATGCAATACCGGCATCACTGAAGATAATGAATGCATTAGAAACCTCCTCCAGTGTCACAACAGCAACATCACAGCTTGCCAAACTCGGGACAAAGCAGACAGAGAAATTCAGAGCAGACAGGGTGGCTGCGGGTTCATTCGCTCTTCGACAAGCCGGGTGACGTCTTGGTCTCCCTATCGAGAGATATTGTTAAAGATGAAACAGTGAACTGCGACTAGACTTTGGAGGTAGGAACTTCTACATTGAAAAAGGCTTGAAGGAAAGGCATTCGCTGACAAACTCCAGCGCAAGAATAGAGTAACTTCACTCGCTGCAATGTCCAAAACAGCGTAATCGTGGAAGGAGAGAAGATATCAATAAATCCAAATCAGCTGTTTTGCCATGCCACGTGGTATGTGTTGTGAGTAACGAAAATGAACTGGAGCCCTGCATGATATACAAACTGGCGGTATTCCTACCAGATTGTTCGATGCTGTTACAATCAGAAAAGGCACCAAGTCAACAATGGGGAGCATAATACAAAAATTATGCCCACCACCTCACAGCCTTCCTCCAAATGCGAAATATGTGTGGGATGGAGGGGATCTTCTACATCGGGTCCTACTTCCGTAGTCCATTGGTCCAGACCGGGAATTTTCAAAAGTATTTGTGAGGGCTATGTCTCAAATATCAAAGCTCATTACTACGGAAACGTATTTGTGGTATTTTACAGGTAGCCTGAAATATTCAACAAAGAACGTTTAGCACATGAGGCGAAGATTAACTGTGTCCTCCGAAGAAGTTCTAGGGGGTCTAGAGGTTACAGTGAGTAAACCGCAGTATCAGTTTTTAGTAAAAAAAAAAACTATAAGTAAGAAGAACCTTGTTGTTGTCTTATAATTCCAGCTCGAAGAAAATTGATTCGTAATGCACTATGCCGAATCAGACGCTGACCGTCTCATAGTCACATTGCTGTCGAGCTAGCTGAGAAAGGTAAAAAAGTTGTAGTTGGAGATGACATAGCTTTTCTCGTTCTTCTTGTGATACTCGCGCAGCTACATAGAAACGTATATACACTGATTCCAGGGTCCTTAGACCAAGACGTTGTTCAATTCGAAAAAAATACAGAAAGTTCTCGACGAAATATAAAAGCACATACTTTTTGTTCACACTATGTCTGGATGCGACACTCACTACATCTGCGCTTTTTGAAAAGGACAAAGCCATGCGTTTAAGGTATTATAGTCATAATCGAATCTTCGTCAAATGTTCTCCATACTTAATTGTAAAAATTCTGATGCAAAAGAGATTGTAGCTGCAGGAGAAGTCTTTGGGAAAGAAAGTGAAGATTTGAACAAGACGTGTTACAGAAATTATCTGAGAACAATTACTAAACAATCCATCAATGCCAGCTTTGACCTGTCCATTCTCCCATCTACATCGGCTGCAGTAAGACAACACAGCTTGCGGGTGTATCTTTAGGTTCAGGAACGGTTTGGAGAACTTTTGCCAGAAACGATATGGAGTTAGAAAAAACAAAATGGCAACTTACTTCCAAATGCTACTTCAATACCCATGCACAGACAATCTGATTAACCTCCCAGGGTGAAAGAACTTGTAGTTGCCGAAAAAGACGGAATTAGATGCTCCCGAATGTGCGGAAACAGCTCCAGCGATTGGTGCATAAATCAACTAGATCATATCGATCTCAAAGATTCCGATGAAGAACTATGCGACGTAGAAGATGGCACGCCAGATGAAACACGGTCTTGCAGCGCTCCTTGTAAGAGATTCGGGTCCCAAGATGTAGACTTAAGCGACTTCGCACTAACAAGGTATGTGAACATTTGCAACGCCAAGTACCATTTAATGAACACTAAGCTTATTCTTCAAACTCTAAAAATACCGGCGGACCATTTTATGTGTAATTAAAAGACCCACTTAATACCTTTCAAATTTTTACGCACTTATGTACGCTCAAGAACTTTTATTAATACAAATGTATTGATTTGCCGAGCAGAACAGGCCGGTAAAACGGGTATGAACAAAATTATTACCTTGTTCCGAGATCAGATAATGTGTTGCTTCGATTATAGCAGGTGTATTTTTGGCTCAACTGTACAGAAATGATAATAAAAGTGCAGTGTTCATCAAAACTAGTCATTTTGTGCAAATTGCATCTCTTTACGATTATTAGAACCGGCGCTATAAGTTACAAAGGAAAATCCGAGTAGCGAATATTTTTCCAAGATGGCGGTGGCTTTCCTAGGTGGGATGTTTTTGGGTATTTTAGTATGTTAATCAAGGTTGTCCGTAAAACGTTTCTACCTATTTTAGGATTGCTAACTCATTTTCTTCACTTGAGCGCAATGTGCCTGGAGTACAGACCAAAACGTCATTTCTGAAACTTGTTTGTGTCACACCCGATGCCACGTATATTAGAGTAGCTATGTTGCTTTGTAAGGTAGGCTAACATAAGTGGTATCGTTAAAAAGCTTAGTTTATGCTCTATCACGTTTATTTCAAGGTCGTTTCCATTATTTCTGATAGTTTCAGAGTTATTTGCTATTGAAGTAATACTGTAAAACAAACTGAACTATACTTTGAGGATATTGGTCGCCATATTAAATATTTGCGTTGTTATGTAAGGATCACATAAACTTTAGTTCAATAGAATATAATATTATCGTGAAATTGACAAAAGAACGAAGTCTTTAGATTACTTCTGTGAAAAGATATTGTGCTTTAAGTGTACTTCGATGTCTCCGCCTGGACGCCATCTTGAATTAAAAATGGCGACGGGTTCCAAAGGTCGGATGTTTTGGTACTTTTGTTATGTTGATCACGGCTGTACATAGAACATTTCCACCAATTTTCAGCTACTTAAATCAGTTTTCCTTACTTTAGCCCCAAAAGCCGAGCTCACTCTACCGAAAGTACAGGGTCACGTCTTTAGAAACTCACCAGCATATTTTGTTTAGGCCATTAATAACAATTGGCGCAACTTAAATATACTATTTTAAAAATAGAACGAGGGTTGTGTGACATATAATTTGGACTAAACCTTCGTAGTCCTTGTGCCAGAAGCCAAAGAACGATGTTTTGGTATAAAATGGGGGGACCAGACGAAATCTTCAGCACTTGTACATTGGCATGTATAGAGCAGGAACATACGGAAAATTCATGATGGACATTCCAAAAAAATTAGCATCCAAGATGGCAGCCGACGCTATTTATTAAAATGCAACATATTTCGGCTCTGGGTTATCTTATTTCGACTATTCTTTTTTTAAATGAAAGATCATTGCTTTAGCTACAATTTCATTTATGAGCAATATTTTCATAAATCTAATAGTTGTTTTAAATTAAATGCAAATAAATGTTTTATTTTAGCCTAAAATATTTTCTTATTTAATATTTTTCTTTGAAACAACTGTTTTTAGAGAAAACTATGTTGTTACATAAAATATAGTTTAGAACTCAGGCTTTAAAAAGAAAAGATCAATTAAGTTCGAAACTTATAAATCGAGATATGGACAATTGTTTGAAAATTTGTGCAATATGAGGTAATATTATGGAGGCACTAATGCGTGTAGAAGCTACATGATGTTATGGTAAAAAGTGGAGGGAAGAAATGAAACTTTTAGCACTTGTACACTGATATGTATAGAGCACGCAAATATGCGATGAACATTCCAGAAATGTAGTTATCCAAGATGTCCGCCATTCAAAATCGTGATTATCGCCAATTTTTCAGTGTTACATATATCGACATCGTATTACCAAATTTTGATGATTCATTTTTGAAATAAAAGATCATTTCTTTGAGATCAATTTTAATTATGAGCATTAATTTCATAAATCTAATAGTTTTTCAGTTAAATTTTAAAATGTGCATTTTAACCGAAATCACTTTTATTTAATATTTGACTGAGACAGATTTTAGGATTCGTTGAACATTTCTTGTAAAACAATCAAGGAAAAGCAAACTTTTACTCATCATAATTTCTTATTTAAATTTGTGTAAGAAAACTATAATTTTTAGATAAATATATGGTGTTTCAAAAGACACTGCTTTTATTTGAAAAATAGAGCAATAATACGCTAATCCATAATCTAAACTAGAGCAATTACTGCATATTTCTGTAACAACCGCAATGAAGGATGGAAAATTCTACAGTTTCTGGTGCAGATGCTCCGGCGATCCAGTGAATGCATAGCTTTCTTTCGCTGTCCTTTCTCCATTCATGTTCTTCAGCCCCTGGTATACTTAAGAGTATCTGTCAAGTCTTCATATCTAAATCCCTATCTGGAAATTTGCTCGTTCCAATGTATCCTTGAACGATGGTAGTTAGTAACTATCGACTTCACCCGCTTTTAGATGTAAATAATTTTATCGTAGCTCATTGGCACTTCCAATTATTATTTTCTTGGAATACCTGTCACAAGTAAACTTTCCAATTGTCTTGAATAACACATCTGAAACTGTTCACTCGATTCCTAGGCTTCTAAATTTTGTGACATATTTTGTGCCGTTCCTTTTGATCTTTCCTCGTTCTGCAAAGGTACTTGCACTGTCACAGCCTGACCCGAATGGAACATTATTACAGCTGATGCTACTTCTTCATAAATTTCTGAGACAATTTGGCCAATATCAAATACTTTCAGTTAGTTTCTAACACCTTTAACAATTCATTTACTTGTCTTAACCTGTTTGTACAGTACAACAGAAGATCAAACGTTTTATTAATAGTGATTTCTTAAGTCCAGAACATCGGATATAATTCGATATTAGCACTTTTCTTCAAATAAAAGTATATATTGGAAACAGCATCTTTTGAATTTGAATTTAATTTTTAAACCTTTAGGCAACTTTGGTTTAGGTCGGATGGATGATGATATGAATTGGTGGAATGAAGAGACTGGGAGGAAACGGGAGAATCCCAAGAAAAGCCAAGCAGATGGTGTTTGTCCACCACAAAGTCCATATAGCACGAGCAGGGGTTGAACCAATCACGCCAACAGCACCTTTTTAAAGCAAATATTTATCTAAAAAATATCGTTCCCTAATAAGACCTTAAGTAGTAAAATAATTGTAAAAAACATTTTTGTTATTTTTTTAAAAATCTCACTTAAAAATCTAAAATTAAATATACTTCAGCAAATATTAAATAAAATAATTTAGATTAAAATGATCATATTTAAATTTAACAAAAGATCTATTGGATTTATGAAAATATTGCTCTTAATTAAAATTAAAGTCAAAGAAATGATTTTTCATTTAAAAAAGAAACAATCGAAAGATCATAATGTAATAACGATGTATGTAACATTAAAAAATTAGCGATATCATTTTAAATGGCCGCCATCTTGAATAGCTACCGTTTTGTGATGTCTATCACCCATATTTGTGGTCTTCATAGACAAACGTTCAAGAGCTGAAAGTTTCATTTCTTCCCTCTTTTTATACCAAAACATCATGTAGCTTCTACACGCATTAGTACCCTCATAATGTTATCTCGTAATGCAGAAATTTTCAAATAATTGTCCATATCTCGGTTTAATTGATCTTTTCTTTAAATTAAAGCCTGAGTTCCAAACTATATTCTATGTAAGAACATAGCTTTCTCTAAAACCAGTAATTTCAAAGTAAAATGTTAAATAAGGACATATTCTAAGCTAAAATGAAACATTTTTTACATTTGACTGAAAAGCTACTAGATTTATGAAAATATTGCTCATAAATGAAATTGTAGCCAAAGAAATGATCTTTTATTTAAAAAAAAATGATCGAAATTAGATAACTCAGAGTGGAGATATGTTATATTTTAATATATAGCGTCGGCCGCCATTTTGAATGTCCGCCGTCTTGGATAGCTACATTTTTGGAATGTCCATCACATATTTTCGTGCTTTATATATGCCAGCGCACAAGTGCTGAAAGTTTCATCTGGTCCCCCCTATTTTATACCAAGAACGTGTTTGGCACAAGGACTCATATCAGATAAACTAATCAATTCTAATGTGACATATAACTATTTCCCATAGGAATACACTACGACCCCTACAAGTGAATTTTTTTTTATAAAATTCTAGCCTGGATTGATATATAACTTGATCCATTTTCTATTTTTAGAAACAACGCAGAGTCAAGATGATCGGATTCAAAATGGCGGCCATGATGAAAGTACAATATTCAACACCTAGCGTCTTTTACCGTATATCTGTTAGTGTACGTTTGTTTCCTACCATTTTAAATGTTTTAAAACTATAAGAGTGTTACCGGGTTTGATTTATAACGTTTTGTCTGTCTTCTGGGTGTCAGACATAACCGTTTTGTAAGCTGTCAAATAAACAAAAAACATCACTATTCCTAGAATGCAGTCAGTATCTCCAGAGAAGCGTAGTCAAATATCGACACATGGTTATATGGAAGGGTATTCTGTATGAGTTAGAATGGAGACATGACATCAGTGAAGTAGCGTGAAAAAATATAGTGCTTTTAACAGTGATATTGCGAGTGAACATATTTTTTTCGTTTTGTCTCTCTCCTTTGATTTCGTTTATTTATGGCTGATTTCGATTTATAAAAATACAACATATATTAGTTCTTGAAATATTATGTGTGTATAGTTTTTAAAATAAAAGGGCAGCACAGTTCGAAATTCATCTGCTGAAAATAAATATGTTCTTGAAACATAACTTTAAATTTTACATCTTAACTATAAAACTCAAATCAAAGTGCTCACGTAAATCAATATGGGTGATAAAAGATGACGGGGAAGAATAAACCAGAACTTTAACAAATCAATACTGTGCTTTTTCGTATACATTTCTGATTGACATTTTAAAATGTAACAGTTTTTCACGGATATATATGGTAGATTTGCGCTCCTGAAGTCATATAACGTTGCTCTTTTTGTGGTAGCGATATACGAGACCAATTCAAACGATACCTCAAAGTGAAAAAGCAAAATTATTTTTTTTAAATCACTTTGATTTTTAAACATTATTTCCTCAACTTCTTCAATATGTATCAGATGTGCTCTAGTACTTTGACGCTGGTTTTCAAGTTTGTTTTGGGAAGGTTATCAAAATAGTATGCTTACTATTACTACAAGTTCTTTGTGTGATCGAAACTGTTTGCGCGCGTGCGTTGGAATTATGTCGTCATCACAATCATTACCCTGTGGTCATCTAATAATAAGAGATGAGAATAATTTAAAAAAAAATGCACTAACATGCCTGAATACTTTGACAATAAACGTAAGTTTTACTATGATTCTTGCTTGACTTGTTATTAACGTCGTAAATGCGATCGTGAGCTAAGAACATGACTTACAGTCTTTTGTTTATAATCAGTTCCAAAACAATCCGTTAAAGAGACTCGCTACGTATTAGTGTCTCGGTTAACCAAAATTCTTTTTTTAAATTATATTCAACCTTGATGATTAAAGTAACCTCTTACGAGATCTTGACAAATTTGTATTTTTACTCCTATTTTCTAAGATTGCTAATGTCATCTAAGTATCAGAGGCATAAGAATCGAACCGAGATGCATATAACAGATGAGCATTTGAATGTGTTATTTAGGAATTGAACATTAACATTCTTTCCCTATTCTATTCTATTTGTTTCCATGTAAAATTTTAGCATCATATTTATTTAAAACTAAGTTTATTAGTTTATTGTATTTACAAATAATGAAAACCGAAGGATATCAGTTTCGCATGCATTAATGCATATTAAAATATAAAGGTATTTACATAGTTTACATGTGTAAACTATTATTATGTGTGCTTCAAATTGTGTTGACAACAACATTGGATGATGATAGCGTAAGGCTTCTGGGAGCCCTAGATCTTTAGACTGGGATCGAAGGATGTAGCAGAATGAGAAATAAAACGAGAGGTTTTAAAGACATAGATTTGCTTTCATGTCTAAGAAAGGTAATTATAAATAGTGGCACTCACAACTCACCGGAAAGATTCGCTGACGTCAAAATGGCAGCTAACTCCAGTTAGCCTGTTTGTTGAGGTAAAGTCTATGTAGTAAACGTTGCTGTAGCGAACTTGTGTCTCTGGAGGACTCGATATAACTCACTTGCTGTCCTAGAGTCGTTCTTTATTTTGTTGGTTCGCTTTTCCCCTTTTCGGGAAAGAGAGGCGCTTGGAAATTCCATGGGTCAGCAAGCTTCAAGGGGAGGATGATAGTCCATGGAATTTGAGTGCCTTTTTATTCAACGAGTGTGCCCGAAAGAGTATTTGAGCTAGAAATACAATTATTGCAGTTTTATTACGTAATAAGTTATATATAAGGTATTATGAGCTACCTGTTTATGTAGCTTCACTGCTTGTCTTCGTAATAGCGTTCATGTCATGCGTTTACATAACGATGACAAACTATTATAATAATGGTCACGTAACAAGGAATCTTGTTCCTTAGAATGTAGAGGCATGATACGTATGAGCGTCTCTTATACTGAATGTATATGGTATCAGGTTCGAAGAGTCTGGGGCCCGTTACAATAGTGAGTAGGCCGTAACGAAATTCTCCTCCAATTACTGGTGGTGTCTAATGTAAAATGAATATCACGAAACAATTTTGACGTACTAAGTTATGGAAAATATTCTGAGCAAAACTCTCCTCCACAGAAAATATGATATTGAAATCTGTCTTAAAATCTAATCATACAACAATCCCAATAGTTCTATAAATCATCTTTTTGTTTGTATAATTTTGCTTTTCATAAGAACGGTGTAACTGAGAACAATACTACTTCAAAATTTCCGTGCACAAACAAAAATGTTTAAGTTTACTCAACTTCTTCTTAGCTTCTTTGAGTTTCTACCTATTTATCTTCTGAAAGTTAATTTCCTTTGTTACTTAATTCCCTCTGTTTCAATCTTTTTAATTTAAGAACCTTGATAATAGCAAAAGCTAAAAGACACTTCTTTAATTGCGAGAGACACTACAAATTTAATTTAAGCATGAGATTAAATTATGTTGTTATTCTAATTTGATTCGTGATTAATTATAACACCTCTGTAACTCAGCTAATGAGATTAATTGTAACAAGAACTTGCTAGCAACAAAGAACAAAGAGAAAGAGATTTTCCTATGGAACTGCTTCCTACGCCATTTTAATTTTTTATGTGGAAGTCCGTAAGATAACATAGTGGTAGGTTGACCAGCAAATTTGTAATCAATATTTTTTTACATGTAGAAAATGACAACCTCATACTTGAAGAAGGAAAACTTAGGTATAATAGGAAAATAAAAACAAATTAAATTCGAATTTTATTTGCGTGTGGTTGTGTTCGTAGTATATTTTGTGTTCAGTGGAAATACACTTACTGTTCAACAAACCCTGCAATATTGATCATTAATGTAGGTTTTATCTATGTTCCTCCTCTATTATAACAGCCTGGATTCTAACGTAACATATGAGATAGTTAAGGGCACACTGGCTGAAAGTGCCTGATCCGATGGTGCTGTAAGTGTAGGTCATCAAATTGCTACTTTAACGTAAATGTGTTTTTTGTTGTGATATGTAATTTCAATAAAAAAATCAAACTAAATTTTATTTAAGAAATAAATGAAATGCAATACATATGACTTATACATAATTTTTCTTATATATTATTGTGAAAATTCGTAGTCCCTTCGACAAGTATCCGATAAAATACACACTGCACAAAATCAGAACATCATGGTGTAAAAGGGTTTGTTCCTCTTTGCTGCGGAAATTATAATATTACAAACAAGACTGTGTTTTAGTTATTAATCGCGAGGTTAGAAGTTTCTGCATTGAATAGTAGCATGAATTAGACGATGCTAAGCGAATTTTTATTTCTTTCGTGACCACGGATTTGTTTGTTATATATGACCATACGTATTTAAATGTGTTTACCTTCTCATTGATCTTATTATTCTTTATTATTATATCTATTTCTTTCATTCTTTGTGTTTCGGCTTGTGATAATGAATTGTATAGTCTACGTTCAGCTATAGACCTCTCGCATCGCAAGCTTCTACCACGACCTCGGTGTTACTTTGCAGTACATCTATATCGTCTCCTATTAAATCTACATTATCCAGGTACACGAACATTTGGTTCAAGCTATTTAATGTTAGTCCATTTTTGTCCTCTTCTATTTTTGGGATCCCATTTTCTGACGCAGAGTTAAAGTTCAGTAGTGATAAGGCATCACCTGTTTTTCAAATCTCTGCGAATCTCGAAATTATCTCACCTATTCGTACTCTACTTATGGGGTCGCTCAGACTCATCCTTACTAGCTGAGCAAGTTTTTTTTCGTTATTCGAAATCATACCTGGATATTGCATAATGTGATTTCACATCTCGTATGCTTTCACATCCTTTTATTACATTAAAATTAGTAACACCTGAGATTTTGAGAGGTATGGCTTATTTTGAGATTTTCAGAAACCTTCTAATGAAACACTTTTCTTCCATATACATACATTTCATGAATGCCCATCTTGTTTACTTTACAACAGTGGAAACTAGAACTTTCTATATCTACTCGAATGTACACAGGAGATTTTTGGCAAACCATTGTTCGTTTTTGCACGTCGTGAAGATGAAATACGCTTCTAAATTCAAAACGTGAAAAAAATAAAACAACTTTTCTCGGTAAAGTTACCTCTGGTGAAAGTACGAAACATTAACAAACTGATCAAACAACCGCTCCTTGGTGGTTTCAAGTGGAATTATTTAATAAAAATAGTTCAGCGGGAATAAAAACAGCACGAAACAGTATTGATTTATTAAGTAATCAATTACGCAAGTGTATTAACAATAAAATATTAGTTTAAGAAGAATCAGCAAAGAATGTTTCCAAAACACTTTTATTGGAAAAGGTGCAAAAATATTAAATTTCTAGTTTTTCAAAGTTTGTTTTCTTTCCGGTTTGCTTTTCACAATAGGAAGAATATTGATTACATTCTGTAAATGATATGTTTGTGGAATTTCCTAAGCTAAATCACAGTGAGTTCATGATTGTCTACGTAAATACGAAGCGTTTTGTAGATGAAGAAGGCAACGTCGTAGTATTAGAGTTACCAAAGAACTCATATCTTCCTTGCTTCGGCTATGACATTGCTGGACATTTAGTAAAGAAACCAAGACTTGCAAAAGTGTTCTCAAGTCTGATGACATAATTATAATAACAGAGAATATATCCGTATTTTAAGTCCACTTAAAGTTCATTGAGAAATTCGTTTTGGCTAGATAAATGTACAATTTGTAAGGTATATACAGGCATAAGACGCCAAAACCATAGGCGTACGCAGCCTTATATATTAATTGGTGCCATCTAAAAATATTTTTACAGTAAAGATGAAACAGAAAAATTACACCACCCATATTTTTACTCCTTATGTTAAATCTAATAGAAGTTCTAACCTAAAGTATTATTTCATACCCTGACACTCCTTCTCCTCCAACCTTGTAAAACTACTGAATACAATTATTTTTCGTTCATTAACTTAATCGTGATGAAAAGTGTTTTATTTTGATCATCTGAATTTTAATCTTTAACGTATTAAAACAAATACGTCTAATATATATTTTCAATCTACAGAAGAAAACGTGGATCTCTAGGAATTAAATTCCTCTATCATATCGTTGTTTATATTTCACAGTGTGAGGCGAGAGTTCAGGCCAGGACGTTCCATTCACACAAGCTCCTGGAGTCACTGTTTCTAGAGATATCTTCCCATATGTGTGCTGTCTCTATGAAAAGTGTAGTGGATCAGTATACACTGTATGTATCTAGTTTGTTTGTAAAGCTCTTCAGTTCCCAATGCAGGTAACTTTGGTGGTCAAACCGAGAACTAACGTATCAACAGACATGGACTTACTGTCAGTCGAAGCTTTAGTCGAAGTGAGAATGCTAACTAAAGAAGTTTCGTGCAAATTATCATATAACAAGGCCTGAAGAGCTTTGTTATATTTAGGTTTCTATATTCTACTGCTTAATCGCCCAAATTCAAGGGGATAATAATAATAATTTCAAAGGGAATAAGAACACAATGGTAACTATTTTGGCCAAAGCGTTGGGAAACTAATTGTGAAAAGAGCATTGAAGTATTTGTTTTCACGGACATTGAATATTCTCTTTTCACGGTGAATTGCTTCGGCGATTAAAGAAAACAAGGGAAGAGAATAGACGCACCCCACAAACTGATAACATACAGAAAACAGGGAATATAGTAATGGTATGGCTAGGCTTGGCTTTTTACTTCTGTGCTAATTGTAAACAGTTTGTAGAAAAAAAGAAGTCAGTGATTCTTTGGTTCAGGTTACCAACGGAAGATTCCATTAAAGGTCATTCTGTGGGCAAATCATCAGCAACTCATTTTCATTCGGGAAGAGGACATGTTGAGGGAGTCTGCTATTATTTTTAGTTTTGGGGGCATAAACAGATTTTTAACACTAACAATTTTACAAGTGGCTGTGAGTGTTTGATGGTTTCGAGGGTGACACCCTCAATTGGGGGATCTGGCACAATCCTGTATAAGGTTTAGCTGGCGGGCGCGAGAACACGCTGTTTTGGAGTGCTAGAATCTTGCATGTCTGTATGAACTAAACCAAACAGAAATATGAAAAGAAACGTGACATTCGTTTTTATTCAGTGCAATAACGAAGAACGTATTTGTTTTAATATTAAATATTCATTTTAATTGACGAATAGTGTAAATTATACCGAGCGACCGAAGATCAACCATCGGTTTAGCAATCGAGAGGTCCTGGGAACTATCCCAGTGGCCACCCACTTTAACTGAGTGTTTTCCTTGGGTTTTCCTAAGTCACACCAGGCAAATGCTGGGATGGCACCTATAAACTAGAACCGGACCGAAAGCAAACGTCTGGATGGTGCATACAAGCTAGAACCCGACCGACTAGCTTCCAACAACATCTACCTCACCCTATACTGGTCTGGTTATAATGCCCACGTTAATTCAGTATTTCCATTAATTGAATTCATTAGAGTGTACCATCACTGTCTTATTCTATGCCTATACACGCTAACGTTGGCAGAATATGTATAGCACAGAACATTATCGGGCTTAGGCATCTCTAAGACCGAGACAGAGTAGGGAAGAGGATTCAAAAGGTATCGGCCAAGGCTTTACTTAATGTTGTGTCCTGGTATTGGCCTGGTGAAACTGAGAGAAACCTTGGGGAAAAAACTGTCAGGAAGATCGACCGCGGAGTTCGAACCCGCGTATCTACCTACGAGTTAACTAATTTGGTGTCAGTGTATAACTATTTATATATTTTATTCCCAATGACATTCTGAGCCTAAATTGACTAAAATCCATAAATCAATTCAATTCATCTCCGATGAATTCCTTAAGGACAATGTGTAGTTATTGTGATGAATGGGACTCTTTCTTAAGAAAGTGGCCATTCCTCAGGTGGTAGAGTACTGATTTTTCTATTCTAAAATTAAAGGAATTAAAATCTCGGAGCAACGATCTTGTTCCGTTTTACTCTTTCAATCACTTCCCACGAAACGAATACAAGAATAGTGCCGTAATCAGAGCAACATCTCCCCCTCCTTAACTACTGCGCATAGCTGGAATGAAATATTTGTCTAATGCTCTGCGAAAGTATTTTGCAGATTTTGGGAGGAATATTATTCCGGGGAATTGCACAGCTGTAATTTTCTAAGAATATATTGATTTGTTATTAATTTCCGAAACGATCTTCTAAGGACTGACAGCCTGTTTTTCGTAAAGTAGGTTCCTAATAACTCCTCTCGTTGTACTCCAGTGGGAATCGACCACGTGGTCACGCACACCGAAAGCAAACATGCTAACCTCTCGGGCACTCCGAGCTCTCATTTTGCTTTGTGTTGAAGAGATTACACTGCTTTAGAAGTGGACATTACTTTATCATCCAGGGATTTTTTTATGATTACACTTTGTTGAATTGAATTAATTTATGGTATTCAGGCATCTAAGGCTCAGTCAGGAATAGAGGAGGGGAAAACATGCTGGAAGATAACGTCCAGGGCCTAAGTTGAAAGTGAGATCCCAGCATTTCCCTTGTGTTACTGAGGAAAAGCGTCAGACAAACTCCGCAGGGATTGAATCCACGACTTCCCGAATGCTAAGCCAACGCCCTACTACTGAGTTACGACAGCTCGGTTGTGATTACACTTTGTGCTTTCTTACCTTAAAAAACAACAATGAACAATATCCGCCATAATATGTTTGACCAGATATACTTTTCACTACCCTTCCGAAACGAATCAGACAAAGCCAATGTCTAACGTTTGCTTCATACATTCCTCATTAAAAATATGTAAAATTAAACCTCTTTAACATGCCTTTCTTGAAATAGCAAATCAACTAACATATCTCGTCCTCCCATTACACTTTTCTAATTCATGAAGACCGGATATATTTTTCGAATCATATTCTGCATTGGAAACACTGCGTCCGAGAATCAGTCGCTTTTGTAAATGCGAATGTTTTGTGATAGTATCGCCATCACAACAAATGCCTTTTGATCTGGAGCAAGCTTTACATACGAGGTCTCTGTCTGTGTAGCTACCAGTATACCGTATTTTCTTACTCTCTAGGACCTAGATTCTTATTATGTGTGGATGTGCACCCCATGTGTATGTTATGTCCACGTCTCGGCAAGTGAATTTCAAAGACCCTTTATGGGTTAAGCCATCTTAGTAATAGTTGTTCGGGTTTCATAATTGTCCTTAGAAGTGACAATTTCTTTAGACGGTCACCTATCCATGCCCTGAGTAGGAGTAATATGTTTTCATTTTCGTATCTCCTTCTCGTGTGTTTGATTTCTATGTACGTTATTTTTCCTACCGGTTCCGTTCATTTAGGTCTCTTTCTGTTTAAATTGTATTTTACATCTTATGTGTTCGAGACTCCTCCTAGTACACTGATCTAGTGGGTCTTCTCATGTGCTATTTTTGTTCCTGAAAGGGGAAAATCTCTAGATTTTTTCAGTCCTTACTTACTTCTGTAAATTGCCTTGGAGTATTTATCATTTCAATTCACATGGTAGTATTCTAGTATAGGTCTCTTAAGACTAAATTTACATGTAGGTATTGGCAAAAGCTTTACAGGTGTACATACTTTTGTTACTCTCTCTTTTCTCTATAGCAAATTTCTTGTTTCTATATCTAATGTGCTTGTTCACATTAGAACCAATCAAGCAGTCCTCTTTATTCATTTTAGGGTTGGTAGATGGAATGCATGGAGTGGTAATTTGAATTTGAATTATTTATAGGTTTACTGTCTGTCATTGCCCGTTAGTTTCGAACTGCCTCACAATATTTTTTTTTTTTTTTTTTGTATATCACGCTGATGACTGAGTTTCTTGAGGTAATATTCCTGAGATTAATCTCCACCTGTAGTTGGACTACGAGATAAAAGCTGGCCGCTGCTAGGTTCCTGGGGCTTCCTGTTGGAGTAGTTCTTCGATCCTAGTTAATTTGTACTCAGAAGTACAATTCTCTCAACTTAAGGATAAAGGATTCGGCTAAAGTCTCCAAATTTGGGTAGAAAATTTACTTCCTGAACTGTGTTCCTGAAGGATGAGTCCACATTAGGCCAAATTTCTGTGCGTACCGATGTTCCCAGATTGCACCCGAGTTTACGCCAAGTTTGTACTATCCTTGTTTTTTCCCTTGCAATGCTAAACTTCACGCATAAAGTTTGTTTCAATGTTGTAGCAAGTTTGGCATTACAAACTTTGCACCTCAAACTTTGTTGTAAGTTTGGTCTATCACTTATTGTAAACCGTTAACGTACAAATAAATGGTTTTTATTAGGTGAGAGATTTTTTCTCTCTCTGAAGGAACAAGCAATATTTTTCTGTCTATCTCAGTTTCTCTCTTTCTCTCTCTCTCTCTTTCTTTCCCTCCCCCTATCTCTCTCACACACACACCTTTCTTGAACACGCTACGTTAAGAATAAATTGTAGTACGTGCTAGGGTGGATGACGTATTTTTTTTTTGTATTGCACATAATGAATGAAAATAATAATTATCTAAGTTGAAGTGTTACGACTCACAAAGGAAAAGTATACTCTGGAAAACGTAATCAGTTTGGACACGTGTTTTGACTCTTTGGTGCGCTGACATAAAGAACACTGAAAAGCGGTATTTGATAGCTGACGATTTAGTGTAGTGAATTACGTACCGGGTTTGGTTTCCGGCGGGGGTGCTTTTTATTTTCTTAAAATCTGTACAGTAACGTTTTCTCTTTTTGTACATACAGTACAGTATACACATTTTCAAATTGTATAAAAGCACTAACCATTGGTTAGCGTTGAATTTTTTTAACTTGGTCGTTCCACTTAGTAAACCAACAGGAGACCCGTGCGCACATTCATGCTCAAAACGTTCTGTGGTAATAGATCACTGTAATGGTTTATATTCTTCCTTGTTTTTTCCTTTAACGCAAAAGAATTAATTCTTTTCCATGAGCAGAAACATTACTAATTGAATGTTCTATAAACAAAGGAAAAAATTGAAAAGATCCTTAATTACCACTCAGGGATGAGAATAGATAAATTTCTCATCCCCATATATTTTTCATCGAAATAATGAGAATGGCTTATTTGTTTAGACTTATGTAAATAATACGTGAATGGGTATTATATTTGCGTTCAATTAAAGAAGCATTGTATCCAGTATACTTTGAGTAGTTCTTAAAGTCGGTAACTGGTTCTTGAAACTACTATGGCATAAACTTGTCACTGGACAAGACATAAAACTTCTTCATCTAGAGTAAAGAAATATTATCTTAAAAAACATCCACTTACAGTCGGCTATGATTGTATATACGAAATTAGATTAGTCCTAGAAGTTTTCCTAATCCTGAAATAAAACACTGACATTTATGTTTTTTCTTTCGAAAATAACTTTCACCAAGGCCCGATGTAACTCTTGATTACTACTCAGTTGGACTTCCATATATTAATAGCACCTTAGGTTTTTAGACAATGTATTATCCCTACCTTTATGGAATTATATGCCCTGTTTTTTTTTAATACTAGGAGAAGTTCAATGATTAAGCTAGGAGTTAGGTAAGACTTTGTGAATTTATTTTCTAATATGAAATTCAATATTTTCATAGGCAATTAAAACATTTAACAAACAACTCAAACATAGAATTAGTATTAATTTCTTTCTGTACGGAAGGAAGATTATTGAAATATACTGAATCTTCAATAATGTAACTAAAATTATTTTATCCTTTCTTTTTCATGCAAATAAAAAATCTCTCATTCCTTCTTTGAAATAAAACATCTTAATTATATCTCCATTTATATAAAAAATAAATATAAAATTATTAACCTGTAATGTGTTTTTTCCCTGTCCTTTAGAAACTTTAACTTTGTGATCGAATTATATAGAATTATTAAATTGTATAAGTCTTGGGAAGTGTCCTTTCGGAAACTATGAGTCGTACGTATTCTTTGAATCACGGAAATAAACTTTGTGATTATTGCTTTAATTTTACATTGAAATTGGGAAACCACTCTACTATATCAGTATTACATTTAACTACTTTGGTTCAAAATAGTAAGTAACACAGACACTTAACGATCCAAAATAGCACCACTTTTACTATGCCATAGAACGGAGAAATGCACCCTATTACGAAACCCAATTTCATTCATTCAACTAGAATGACTTTCACTATGAAAAACACAACCACACACTTCCGAACACTTTCCTTCAATAACGTAGATAATACTATTTTGTTTCATTCCAAATGTGAATAACTACATTTCTGTTTTCAGATTATTACTCCAGAAAAGCTGAGTGATTAAACACTTTGACAATATAATGCACATACTTTTAGTTTCCTCCGAACAGAAACCTGATTACGTATTCACTAAAGAAAATTTCATTCCTTTGAATACTAAATAAGTATATACTTTTCTGAACAGAAATTACTTTCCAATGTATTACGCCAATTAATATTACACTTATGCAATATGGAATCGGATTCACATTCAATTTTCAACTTCATATAACATCAAAACTATCACAACCTCCCGGTGCCATTCGTAAAATCAACTGGGGTGTCCTCGTTACAGTTGAACTCACGCACACTAGATCCAACGTTTTCATTCTAGCAGTCAATCAGATTTAAACTACGTCACAGAAAATTGAAGGGCTTGGTGGAAGAAGGGCCAATCCCACTCCTCCACGAAAAATGAGTTTTGTGGCTGAAGTGTAAGTTAGTGTCGTCTAGTGTTTGCTCTTTGAACTAAATGCATTGTGGGATAAGCCCAACACCTTACAATAGGCATCATAACAAGTGATGGCGAATGAACTGTTCAGCTTCTTGGTGGAAGAAGGGCCAATCCCTCAATACCGTCTTAGTACTTTACATTGTTTTAGGTTAGATCAGTTTAGGATAAGTTAGGTTTGTATTTGTAGCAGGAAGTCGTGTACTATGGTCTTGGTGTGCTGTCATTGCAGATCGAACAAAATACAAACGCGATAGATCGGTTGTGAGGGATGCTCTCATAAACAGAATAATCCTATCACTATCACGGCTCGGATTTACACTGCGTACGTGACAGGTCGCTGATAAATTTACTGACCACGCACAGTATTCCAGTCTCCAGCTAGGCAGCAGCACAAGTCAATGGACAAAGTTTTAAAAATACAGAAACGAAATGAAATCAAAAGTGAGGGATTCCCTCACAACCGATGTATTAGTTCAATTCCTGTTGTCAATTTTTTATTGTCCATTTGCAGGTATATTTGCAATAGTGTTCTGTATCTACTCCTAAAAATAAAACACCTACGTTACTTAGATCTTTCTCTACATCACAAATACTTTAACTGCATTTCTCTCCAAAATCACAAAATTGTGGGATAGGCCCTTCTTCCACTGACCCCTTCAATTCAAATATTCGTCAGACCATATACAAAGAGTGGACAACATCGGTAGCCATGTTTGAGTAAAAGCATTTTTTCTAGAAATATAAATATAATATACACTACATCACAAACGAAAGGGAAGAGAGTTAAGGATTTGGTTGTCTGATTTTAGTATATAAGATTGAAGAACCTACAAGACACAGCTATTTACTTTAAAAACTGGAATATATGATAAGTGTTCAGTCCAACTAAACATAATATTCAAGTGTAATGTCTATTAATAAGTGTTAACAACGTAAATACAGATTCATACAGAACACTAATTTCTCCTACCTCCGGATGTGATGTTGCTGGAAAATACCCTTGTACATAATTACCATATTGTATCTTTTGTTTATCTCCATTACTACTGGTACAATCCAATTTCAAATTCCTTCGATTTCTTTGATCCATATTTTCCCATTTTTATGTCATAGAACTTACGCCTGTCGGTTTCTGGGTTTCGTTCTTTGGAAACAGAACATGAGCCCTGAAATAAACTGTTCTGCTCTTCAGTATACTGTTTCCAATTCTTCATCCACAGTTATGAGAATCATTTGAAGTTTAACTTAATCGAGTGTATTATTCAATTCCTTTTATTTGCCCCCTCTTGCAAGTAATGGACAGTGTCGAATCACTACGCTAATTATGTTTAAGTTGCAGTGTCGTTTTCCTGGCCCAAATCGGGTATTATAACCCTCTGACTTCCTTCAGGACTGTCTGCTCTCATTGCCATCTGCATTCCCCTCTGCGGTTAATGAGCTCTCCGAAGCTGTTTCTTGACTCGTTGCATTATGTGGTGAAAAAGGCGATGCAGATATTTGACTCACCACGCTGACTGCAAATGCAGGTTAGTGAGCAGACCATCCAGTTTTGTTCGCCACTCAGTTGCATGACTATTAACATGCCTCAGAACGAGAGCGTATCGATTATCATTATGCATCTAGCCCGATCAGTTCCTTTAATCCTCAGTAAGAGGAATTATGGGCTATCCTCCTAGTTAGTAAAAGAAGCCTTCTGGAATGACAGTCCCTGTTTACAAATATATTGTTGAGTACAAAGCAACTGAGGTGGAAAATTCCAATTTATTTCGCATTACGAAACGAGTTCTCAATTTCAAGAAATACTGCTAATCTTCCTGCGGGCTCTGCCTTATCTTTTTTACCACCACAAACAAAGGAAAAACACTTTCAAGAAAAAAGGAGAGAAAATTAAAAAAAACGTGTCGAAATGAATACAAAATGAAGGATAATGGTTGATGTATATCGGTTTCTCTCACTCTCTGAACTCCAACAAGCTGAACTTGAGACAATTTGGATATAAATTTCCGTGATGGAAGCAGAATCGTCTACCCCCTTTTAATATTATTATCTTCATCGATTGATTCAAGTTTCTTCAAAATAAATGTTCTGAAAAGGCAAGAAGATTGCTTTTCTGCTGTATTAGAAAAATAATAATAATAATTTGTATGTATAAGAATATCAGAACGTTAAATAATTGTGTAGAATCGAGCGTAAAAATGATCAAGCTTGCATTAATATATTCAAGAATATTTAACGATATTTTTAACATAAAATAGTATACACATTGGCACTACAAAGGCCTTCGTACACAAATTTCCTTTATGCACTTACAAAGGTGAAAATACTTACTAATTACAGTCTACTTACCAACATATCGTCTATCAATTACAACAACAACTATTAACTATCTACTAGCTGAAATCCGCGCTATTAAGGTTGGCAACATTAAGAAATCGGACCGGTGGAGGGTGAGGACTTTTACAGTCTTGTTACAGTCTTTTTTTCTCATGTGTGTCAAATAACGAGCCAGGAGATGGGTGAACGTAGAGAAAACAAAATATATGATTACAAACGAATTTTAGTAAGTAATGAATTTGATGAGTAATCCAAGGATACTCCAAAAAAAAATTATATATATATATATATATATATATATATATATATATATATATATATATATATATATATATATATATTTCTTGCTTAATTAAGCTTCTTGGTTATGTTCTCTTACTCGGGCAACAATTTCTGCTATTTCCTTTTCACACAGTCTACATTTAGCTTTTACGGTTTTATTATTTTCGGAAGGATTAACTTTAATAAAATCAATCCTTTCCAGATTCAATCCTTTTTTCTTCCTGTGCAACTCATTGATAATGAATCTATAAACGAACAGGAAAGAAGCAGAGCACCTAATAACTTCTACCACCCGACATAATCTCCAAGCACCGAGTAAGAAATAATTATCAAATCTGCTAAGTTACCCCTTTTCACACGGTGACACCATGGTCGCGCCACCATGGTGTCATCACCAAGTCGTCTCATAGTTTAAAATTAAGCCTTAGACACGTGGCGGCGGGGCCAGAATTGTGGTTGCGACAGCCCGTGACTTTCCAAGCCACCAAGGTACACTCTTTTGTATTTGAAACATGAATACCGAAGTAGAAAACGCACACTTCAACACAGAAAACTTCATAACCGAAGCTGAAGAATATTCAAACAGAGATGCTGGAGAAGCTTGTAAACAATTCTGTAAACAAAGATGCCTCACCTGCAGAGAAAAATGAATTTGGTAAGTTTTACATTTGTAGATATAGCAAACTTTACATTTATAGAATTTATTTATGACCTTTAGGCATCTCATATTCGAATCTGGATAGGGTAGTGTAGAGGATGTTGTTAAGTAGTCGTACAGGGCCTACCCTTGTAGATACCATTCCGGCATTTTTCTGGTGCTACTGAGGATAAATACAGGAGAAACCTTGTTGAAGTTGCAACGGTATTTTAGTAAAATGTTCCAGGATACGAGAAGGGCACTGTTATCGCTCGGTTGCACTACCAATGGCACGATCAACCCTTCACTAAAATTGGACAATTAACGTAGTTCGTAATGGATGCGTAGCTCGATTAATGATCGATGACTGGATGAACGCTTACACTTGTCTCTAATGATGACTGGTGTCAGATACGTGCGCTATCAAAATTCTTCTACGGATGACTCGATAACGAATGAACAGTGTATGTTGAGTTATCACACTTGAAGATGATGACAAAAACACTGATATAGAAGAAGACGTAGTTATCTGAAAATCCAATACTTATTTCAAATATATGATGAGTATTACTGCATAAAATTCTTCCAATGCTAGCAAAAATGTTAATCGCTTCAATTCCCACGTTTCAACAAGTACTATCAACGTCTTCTGTGGGAAACTTACCGTTTCATAGATTCATTAGAATATTGCACACACACACACAAACCACATAAATCAAATACGAAAGAAACAAAAAAAACTGTTATACAAATAGTAATTGAGTGAAATTTTCAAGCTTTACATTACAATGATAGAAATTCTTATGTGTCGAAATGACAAAGACATTTGGTTCAAAAATTGCAATTGATAGATAATATGTATTCTCATTTGAAAAGATTACCTAAGAAATCAGACAATATATTGTATCTTAACACACAATAAAGTGAAGTGGAAGGATCAATTAGGATCAGTTACCAATATCATTCGACACTTCAGGCATCAAATAAAATTCTTTGGTATCAGAATTAGTTTATCTCAATATACTCAAGTACGAGAAGGATGGGACAAGGTACATATCGAATATAGAAAAACATACATTCATACATATATAAAACAGAATAAGCATATAGTGATACACCCAGATTTAAATTATCTAGCACAGGAACCTTGGAAAAGTGAAAATGAAATGAAAAATATTATCAATTTAAACTGTTATCAAGACAGATAGTTAAGTTTTCTTACCACGTTCTACTTTCCTTTTTCAGATGCTATTACCTGCTACAAAGACAGACCAACAGGTAAATATCATTGTTTTGTTATTTATCTTTTTCAGATGCTACTGGTTGCAGTCAAAGCAAATCAACAGGTTAATATCGTTATTTTTAATAGCAAAAATAACAGTTGTCTAAGCAATTCTTAATAAAAAAAGATTGTTACCATTATTACATCACAGCATAGATGCTTCCGGAAGTCACCTTTGTAAGTAATACCACACTGTACTACACAATCTCCCTTTCTAATGTCACTGACTCGACTTTGACATTTAATTTACATTTATATGATTTGCGTACGCTAACTTAATATTTCTTTAAACGATACACACGCAAGATGCCATATAGTACAGAATCTCAATTTTTGCACACACTTTGAAAGAAATTTCCAGTGCGGGACGATTACTGTATCGAGACAAATAGACAGTGACCTCTAGCGACAATTATGGGCATGCAGGAGATGCCACTACCTATCTATGTCTTTAGAGAAACGTACTTTATTGGAAAAACAGTTGCACAATTTCGTATAAATACAATTATCTAAACAATTATAAACAAATATCAAAACTGCATAAGATACCAGCATTTCGTTAATAATCTCAAAGCTGTAAGAAAAGCTTTACCATCTGTTTATATTATGGAGTCTTGAAACCTAATTGTATTTTTAATGTGCTTTACCTAGAAAGATGTGAAAGTGAGTAGACAGAACATAAGGAACATTCAGCTTGGTGTATATCCATTTTCATTTCAACACTGCAGGTTAAATTCCCTACTACATTCCATTTCCTTTCACAATAAATTATTTTACCATAAACTTTCTAGCAAGGTCTTCCACACACACACAAAATATTACTTGATTGGCTCTTCCATTGTGGAATACCAGTTAATTGAATGATGATAATCAAAGTTCTTCATGTGAATCTAGAGCAGCTCTGCGTCTATCAAACTTTACTTTGCAACTCTTTTGTGTTTGGTCCTTGACATTCTCTAAGATATTGATCAGTTCGCTCCCTCCAAGCTTTCCCATAATTTGTTCAGTTTGTGCCATCCTAAGTAACATGTTCTCTACCAATTGATCTTTCTTCGGCTTTCCTATCATAAGTGTATTTAATCTTCTCTAACTGACTGATCTAATATCTGAGACAGAAGAACATTTTTCATTTCATCCACTTCCTTTTTTTTTATCATCCTCACTCCTTTGGTTTCCTGCATTTACCCGATGTTGAGCTTGCAATCCTGCCAGGCGTTTGGCTCGAATATCATCTAACTCGGAATCTGCCATTTTAATTCGTTAATACCTAAAATGTGCACTGTTTCATACTTCTACAAATGCGCTTACATAATTAAACATTTGTCTTTAGTTATTCCCTCTGTTATACCACTCTCGTGCCTACACTGGCGCCACCACGGCACGTACATTTTCTGTGTATATAGACTACTCCTCACACCTTAACACTCTCCCAGCCCCAGTTGCTGATTACGAAGTCAAGGTACCCCATACATTTGGATATTTTGTTTATTGAGGAATTTCTTCTGCAACAGTGAAGTTCGGAATAATAGATGTTATTCCTATTTTCACAAGAACCTTGTGTTAGGTAAATACTGAAATTAACACAGAAAAATTTTCAAATTTGTGAATTTTGTGAATATCAAAACCTATAACAATGAAGCCCTTTCAACAATGATTAAAAAGATCCTTTCGGCAGGCCTATAGGCTGAGGTAGATTTCGAAGTGCTTTTGATTGAATTTATTGTGGTAAGTGCAGAATAAAAATACTTTAAGTAAACATACTTTTATCATTTTATTTTCATTACAAATACGGTAACTAATTACCGTGCAAACTTTTTTCTTACCGTGCAAGCTTTGTTTCTCTTTATTCAGGATGGATACAAGGCCATATTCGAACCCACGTCAGATGTGGTATTAGTGAATTGTGTGTTAGAAACAAACGATACAATGCAAAAAAAAATATTGTGGACAGGAACAAATATGAGCACTGGAATGAACAGGGCTTGTTTTCATAGGTTAACATTTTGTAATAATGCCAAAGTTATATTTGCAAGAGAAACAATAACATCTATTAAACATCTTCTAACAGAATATTGTATACCATGGCTAAAACAATCATTCAGAAGCTGGAGATGGATGTCTTACCACATTTCGACATACTTCTCAGACCTTGCACCTTCGGGTCATCATCTATTCCATTCAGTGTCAATTGCATTGTGTTGCAGTTCCTTCTGCGACAACGCGACATTGAACTCTTAGTTTGAGAGAATATATTGTTTATAAATGTTCTGGAATACGCGTATTTCTTGATTCGTGGTTAGTGTTTGAATAGAAGGGCAAAGACACAAATTCTGCATCAACCAAATAGTTCATAGTACGTCAAACTTTTCTTCCGGAAGTCAATGTGACCTTGATAATAAAAATTAAACCTATTTCTGTAACGTGCGTAAAATTTTGAAATTACATGTAATGAAAATAATCTAACCTGACGTTTCTATCTTATGTCAATGAATTATTAAAATTTCTAAAAATGCAAAAGAACCAAAAGGGAGATTCTTAAGTCGTAAATGTCTTTAAAAAATATGAAAATATATAAGGTGTAGTCGAGTATCAAATCAGGGCCACCCGACTAGAAACGGTGGCGTGCGTTTCGCGACCATGCGGCCCGGAATACTGTCGCGTAGTGAAATGTCAGTGTTCAACCTATTAGCACGAATAACTTGATTGATATTTTGTTGTTTTTCAATACATGTAAGAAGCTTGTTGCATATTTCTGGTTAGGTCAATTAAGTCAAATTAGGTTAGATTTAAGTTAAATTTTAGGAGCAAGCTACTGCAGTTTGAGAGGCAAGGAAATACATTTTAGGTCAAGGCAAAGGTAATCCTGTCCGATGCGTACGTCTCGTGAAAGGCACATAGGGAATGTGGACGTAACGCTTCGAATATTCTCGATCCACGGCATGAAGTGAGGTGGTGTGGTTAGTTCACGCGCGACTGAATTCGATTTGATTTTTTGTTTAATCACTCACAAGACTTAAGTCCCATTTACAAGTGACATAGTGACAATCGGCCTGGTGAACCAATAGTGGTTTTCCATTGCCTTCTACCGAATAAAGATGATGTACGAAGGACGAGACCTACAGTTTAACGTGGACTACGAGCCACTTATATTTCTAATGTGACTCGAACCAGGGACCCCTTCATTACAAGATAGTGAGAGTTACCACTCACCTACAGGAACATTACCACCCAAGGTGCCCAGAAATAACATGGTAAAAAAGGTAAAGCTATATCCTGTGCGTACGCACGTGCCGTGAACGGCACATGGGGATGTGGAGGTTCTCTTGACCTACGGTACAAAGTGAGGTGGGGTGGTCAGTCCCACGCTCGACCGCCTTTACCTTCCCAGGGTGCCCACGAGTACCAAGGACACTCCGGTACTCAATTTGATAAGAGGCTGAGTGAACCTCAGAGCGCAGGCATGGGAACACTGCGAGAAACGTCTCCAGTGTCCTGGCCGGGATATCAACCCGGGTCGCCCGATTGGTAGTCAGACGCGCTACTGTCTGAACCACGGCGACTCCTTGAAATAACAAGGACACTCTGAAATTCAATTTAATAAGTGGATGAGTGCGAGAAAAGTTTCCAGCGTCCTGGCCGGGATTTGAACGCGGCCTCCCAATTCGCAGTGAGATGCGCTGAACACGGCGGCTCCCAATTCAATTTGAAAATCATCAGAATTCATTACTTTTTCAATTTCGTAGTAAACCTACTTCGCACAGAAAGTAATATAAATCCACACAAATGCCATGCAGAAATACGAATTAATGCTGAGTAAGCGGCAGCGAGAGAAGGTGGGTTAGTAAAGACCAGGTTATATTTGTCCGTCTATCATTCCGTCCGTTATTATTCCTCCTTATTTAGTGTTTTCTGCGTTGATTACTCGTTCTACACGTGTGTGCTGCATTTGGTAATTCGAGATACTTCTTTCCGGTGAATTTTTGAAGTTGGTTCAAAGAATGAAAACTGTTACCTTAAGTTAGCTTTGCGGAAACTCAGAGACCGAGTGATGTTGCTGAAAACACAGTTAGGATGTAATATCGTTAGTGAACTTAACTGGTTAGGATATCGCCGAATCTAAAATAAGTAGATTGATCGCAAAACACATGATTCATTTTCCACGGGTCGCACAGCGTACAATACTCTGTATAGTCGCAACTTCCACAGTCACAAAACGCATGGACTCCTAGAAGCGTGGCGCTCTGCCCACTACTCCAAGCATGCCACAATAAACCAATGCTTTGTCAATGTCTTTATCCTTCTCGTAGTGCAACATAATTTTAAGTCATATTACCCAGTGGATTGCTTTCTGACGGCGATACAGCCTATTGTTACGTGCTGTTATATCTTTTGTTGGCAATAATTAATTTAATTTACCAACTGAAAATAATAGGCGTATGTTTACACAAGATGTAAATAATAAATAATAATTTCCTGCGCACTAGCAATGTTGCGTAACTACCTACTTGTATGTCGAAAAATATTTACTGTCAATAATTTAGTAATTCGCAAATGGTGATCTTTTGGAAATCAACACACACTGGTAACGCTGCTTGCTTCCTATCCATAAGTTTATTGTTACCGTAACTTTCAAGGGAAAATTTCATTTGTTGTCATTACGGAAAATTTTCTAGTTTTCAGGAGTTAACTAGATATCTCTGGTAATGGCGGCGTAAGGAGGCTAGTGGTACCATTGTTGGTCGCCAACAAAAGTGAATAATTGCTTGTTAAGATTAATTAATGGAGCACATCAATGGTGATCGGTGACGTATTAGCTATGCCACTTCAGTACTCTTTATTTGTGAGCTTGACAATAATAGCTGATAAGCATGAGATACCATATTCTAAGTAATTATTTTTACGTAAAAGTTACGCAGAGTGAGCGAGAAGATATCTATCTGTCTTGGCAAGCGAGCTTTCCCGCGGGGCTCGAAATATAGGTAAATATGATATCCGGCCAACAATAGCAGTGTGCGCTCACGATTTTGTTCGCAAACGGGCATCAATCAAGTTGACTTGCCCCCGATCCCAGATTGGCTTACGCCGACTCTGAGTTGTGCAATAGTTGGGAAATGATTGTAGGTTTGTAGTTTATTTGGAGTTCAATCGTTGGCATCATGTCTTTTTAACCTACGTATTTTTGGCGGAAACAAAATAAACAAGTTTCCAGATTCAACAGCACTTTCCCGGGAACCAGAAAAATAATTTCGAGAACCTGTCTTTAAAAATCGCTTGCTTAAGGCAGGCACGTATCTACAAGTTGGTTTCACGGTGACCCGGCGACTTCGGGAGGGGAAGTCCGAGGTCTATCTGTGTGTGAAATTTACGTAAAATGCATATGATTTTGCAAAAATAATATACTAATTTTACTAAAACCAATCAGAATTCGGGGCGAGTCCGGACTCCCACCCCCTAAATTATCAATGGCTTAAGTAGTCTGAAAATGCCTCTACACGGACACATTACTCAACATGTCAAACGTTTGGATAAATTGATAAAATGAATTTTATGGGCGGTAATAGCACTATGGCTTACGCCCGTCCCGATACGGGGAAGCCCCTTATCTTTGTCACGTCTAAAAATTGCTGTTAACTAAAATAATAAAATAATATAAAAGATGAAGATGTAAAAGGTCTTCACAATCAGCACACTGGTGTAAATGGCCAGAATAAAAACCAAGCCTGTAAACGGGCCTTTACAAATAAAACAAACTACACTATAAAACTTAATGGAAGCCTGTAAATGGGACTTCACAAGATAAAACAAAACTACACTATAAAAATTAACAGCAAAGGAGCATAATCATATAAAATAAACGGAAATCATAAAAATCTTCAAAAACAAGTAAAAGATTACCGTTTAAGTTTAGGTTTATACCTAGGTTTCTCTCTCCTTCCAACGAGATTAAAATCTATATCCATCAGGGGGTCCTCAACAATGTCGGAGGACAAAGATGAACTTGGTTGATGGAAAGTATCTACAGACTCGTCCTGAGCTAATTGTGCAGCCAAAATGTTCGTCAAAGTCTTAATGCTCGTAGCGAGAGGTGAAGTTCGAGCTAATTTGGAGACTTTATAGGGACTAAAAGTAGGCTTAACCCGTGGAGCTCGAGCGCTCTTCACAGGTGTTTTATGTCCCTGACTCTCCGGCGGCATATTGCGAGGAGTCTCCGATTCTTTGGGCGGCTTCGGAGTGTCGTCATGCACAACAGACTCTGTTTGGGTTGATACGTTAACTGTCTGGGTACCAACCGAGACAGTTTTAACTGCTATTTTGGCTACAACATGTGAAAACGCACCAGAGGGAAGGGTGCGCTGAGACTCTTTTACGCGACGTTTTGCATCGCCAGCAGATATTTTCTCAATAACCATCAGCTCTCTAATACGTTTTTCTTCTTTAAATACCGGACAGTCACGCGACCAGGCCGTGTGATCACCCTTGCAGTTAACACAATGAGGTTTCAGTGATGTGCAAGGATCCGCACCATGGCTACTGGTACCGCATATTGCACATACAGCAGAGGTCGCCTTACACGACGTGCTGGTGTGTCCATAGTGCTGGCATTTAAAACACCGGAGCGGACTCGGTATATAAGGACGGACAGGTAAGCAATAGAATGCTGCCTTCACGTCCTTGGGGAGCTGTGGCATGGCAAACGTCAAAATTAGCAAGCTCGTGGGTTGCAGTTCGCCACTCTTTCGAGTTTTAATGCGTCTAACGTTGACTACACCTTGGCTGGCAAGTTCATTCTTAATCTCTTCTTCAGTGACATCTTGCAAGTCCCAACAAGATATTACGCCCTGACAAAAGTTCAGTTGACGGTGTGGTTCAACTTGAACTTCGAATGGTCCTAGGGTTTTCAGTTTAAAGAGATTAGTTGACTGCTTATTAGTTAACGTCTCCACGAGCAAGGTGCCGTTGCGAAGCTTTTTAACATGCTTAAGTTCACCTGCAACGTGATTCAGTTGTTTTTGTATAACGAAAGGGGATAACCCCTTCAAACCACCTGGATTGTCTGTTTCACTCTTTACTTTAATCACAAGATATCGTGTAATAGACGGTACGATACTTGTCTGTTCCTCTACTTCAATTTTCTCTTCTTTGTCACTGCTTGATGCATTAGCTGTATGCGCCTTCTTACTAACATCAGTGACGTTCTCTTCGCTCTGTCTCTTCTGTCTCTTTCGTTCTTTCTGCGAAGGCGACTTATTAGGATGTGGTGGAGCCATGATGAATGAAAGCCGTAAATGCCCACACTTCTCCGTCTTCGTTCTGAGGAGCCAACGAGGCTGCCGGGTACTACCCTCATCACCCTTGTCAGCAAGCTGGAAATCGAGGCGAAGTCCAATGACTTGGCGTCGAAATCACTTATACTCCCGACTGATGGATACTTGGGACACCCACTCCCCCGAGTGTTGGCGAGACCAAAGGTCCGAAGAGCTCCCCAATGGCGCACTTCCCAGTCTTAACGAGCTAGACCATCCAAGAATCTGCTGTCAAGAACTAGGCGCTATCCAATGGTTCCGCCCCCTTTCCCCTGGGCCCAGGGGCCATCGTCAATGCAAATACATCCTGTCACATCCTTGGTCTTTGCGCGGAGGCGCAACTCACAGCACAAGAGGAGATGAAATAATGAGTCATCAATGGATGAAAAATGGGGTGAATGTAAATGAAATCCTCTCGGCTGGTCCTCCTTTTAAGCAGCGTAGATGTTTAGCTGCGAGGGCTGATTGCAGCCAGCAAAAGCCAGCTGGACGATGGGGTCGCCAATTCCCTACGCCGTATACGAGCAGCGAGGGTCTGCTGCTCGGGCTATGTGATGATGCATGCATCACGTTGCGGCCCGTAGGTCAAACGTTTGGAAACCGCTGCCCTAAACTAATAGGCTAGTTTGCCATCACGATGAGTCAAAAGTTTGTAAGAAAGGAGAGTTTTGTTAGCCATCCAACTAATCTTTCACTTTCTATTAATGAAGCAAGGTTTTGAGAAACGTTAGCAAATCTGACAAGATGATCTAAAATAAAAGCACTTGATTAATATCTGCTCTGATTGCGCTGTATGCATACTTGAAATTAAAATAACTGCATCGATCATATAGTTCGTTCAGTTACTAGCAGAGGGCAGTGATGGTCATTAGTAAATAACATGCTTTCTAACTTCCTGAAAAATTGTCTCATTTGGCATTCATTTCTTAGTTTGAATTTGCATAACCGAAGTTGAATCACATTATTTAAAGAAACAAATGTGTCAATAAAATACGATTGATCCTCATCTACATCTTTAATAATTGCTGTCTTCATTAAATTCTTTAAGTATTTAATTTATTACCAAAACCTAAAATTTCACAAATTCCCGTTATGTTACAAAAAATCCCTTTGCGGGGGGAAAAACGAGGGAACTTTACAACTTGCTGGGATTTTTTGACAAAATTTTTTCGACGCAAAATTTAATTTTATTGTATATTACCCTTCTTTGGTAAGAAATTACGACAATTTTTTTTCACACAAATACGATACACTATTCTGCTTATCATTACACGTCAGTGAATTTATATGATGCTTCAATATATTTATTTTTGAGAGAAGAAATGTTAGCTATAGACATGCGACAATCTTTATGTCCATAGCTGTACCGGTTAGTATTGCAAAAATCTTTCCAATATTTTAAAAATATTATAAGTAAATGGTGTAATAAAAGATCTTTATTACAATTTAGACAGTTTGGCTTCTTGAAGTATGGTTTACAGTCTTTACGGGATCAGTCTAGCAGAGGCTGATAGAAATGGGAGAGTGTCAACAGAAGTAACAGACTATCAGCAGGGAGAAATCATGGGGATGAGAATTCGCAGAAGAAAATAAATGTCTGTACTTATTCGTCCCCGAAACAACTTCCAACACTTTTATATTATTATTGAAAGACAACAGAAAATAGTTTGGCATTGATAACTGACAATTTATATGACTTGTAGTCACACGTGACATTCGTGAAAATAAAACTTATAGTCTCGAGAGGTAAGTTTCGGTCTCGTCTGATGGATGTCTTGGTCTCGTGTCGAGTAAGTCTCAATTCACAGTTGTTTTGTCTCTATATTCCTCTTAGTGCTGAATTTTAGTTATTCGTCAACAGTCGGATATAATAATCGCTCAATACGTCAAGAAGTATGATAAGGTCCCGAGAAGAATTATATATGGAGAGAAAAACACACAAAATTTGAGCAAAAAAAAATGTTACTTACGTTCTGCTTTACTAATGTATAGAATAAGTTTAATTCTCTTTAAAAAAATGTGAAGTATGACACATTTCGTTTATATATTATTGTAGAGAATTACCATTAATGTCGGGAATTTGAGGTCAGGATATCAAAAGCCGTTATGGAATATGCTCTTAATTTTCTTAGACTTAAAGATACACATGAATAAAAAAAATATAATATTTATTTAATATAATTGAATGTAATATGTTGTCGATTGTATACTGCTTGCGGGTTACTATTATTCCTGTTAACTTTATAGAACTATTCGGAATTAACTCATGCAGTATGCCTTATTGATAACCCGTACTAATTGATTTAGGCATCCTTGTCCTTATTTAAAGGAACTGTCTCGTGATTTCTCCCGTTAATCGATATCGGTGCTGAATTTCTAGGTAAGAATTATCTGATTACGTTGAGGAAGTTAAGTACGTTCCGTGCCTAAGCTAGTGATACAAAATTGTATTCTGCAATGCCTCTATAAAAAAACTTCTATCATTCAGAAGTTATTAATTATATTTCTTTCTCTGATAGACATAATTCGCCATCAGTACGATCTCTTTTCTTTTAATATGTATATATTTTATAGAGCCATTTTAGAATACTTCCTTTAAAAATGTGAGCTTAGTTTGTAAAGTATGTTCAAGTTCTAATTGATATTTTATAATATAATAATAGTTACTAATGTGAACAGTTTCTTTCCAGTTAGGATTAATTTAATTACCGGTATTCTTGGTGTTTAGTTTCCATTCTGTCTTCCTATAATTTATAAGGTGACGAACTATCTTGAAAACTATTTGTTTAAATAACTAACTTAGAAAAGATACACTGAACACGTTACTGCTGCCTACTCCAGCCGCGTCTTACTCGAACTACGTCATGCTGGAACTGTTGAGCATTGAAAGAGATAACACAGAAACAGAAACAGAAACACTAAGATAACATGGCCCCTCCAAGAACGCCAAGTGAGTGAGCCGCCAACTCTGACTACTGCGACTCTCCTACATGCAGTCATGCAGCTACAGGTTATGGCGCGGGTGTGGATGCTACGGTTTCTATCTTGACGAAGACATTTACCGCGAATCGGTTTGTGTGAAGAAATGAAAGAAGGTGAAACAAGACGACAGGAAAGCGCGAGAAGAATTTTCTTAATAGTGGGGGAAAACCAGAATATACATTGCTGTATATTTTGTAAAAAACCCCTGTCGGTTCTAACTAAATAGATTACCTGGTAAACCACGCATGCATAAAGGGTGGAAAAACCCAGGTAAAGTCTGTAATATTACTTTATCTGTTTCGCATCCGATTTTGCAGGTGTTGTATTAGCATGCATAACTCTTACTCACACACGCATACAGCGCGCATGTCCAAGTTTGACGACGATGCTTAATTCTGTTGGTCTGTCTGTAAGATAAATTGTACGTTTTTAATCTGATGAAGTTCCTCTTGGAGTACCTGAAAAGAGCTAACAATATCGTTTTTGTAATAGTTGTTCGAGAATTTAATCTGGTGTTTGGTACTATTTGATGTATTTTACCCAGTAATCTGCATTCAGGTGCGTTCTACATAAGAAATTGTTTTCCACTCTCATATTCCCATACACTCATTCTTTCGTTCCTTCCTTCATTCATTCATGTTTGCCTTTCATACATAGATATTGGTTAGTAGGTGCATCTATACTACACTTATACTTACATACCTTCATTTTTTTTATTTTTTAGTATATATATAATTTTTTTAGTATAGATTGTGGTGAAAGAGTGTTTATCTTTGTTTAGGCGGGTTTGGTTGTAAAATGTGCAACGGGCGTTTGTGTTTCATATGGTGCGTGGTGTCGTATGTGCCTAGCTGAATGATGAGTTGGTTTTGTGTACAGAGTTTGTTATAGTAGAATTTCTGAGTGGATTCAGATATACAATGGTTTATTATTTCGATGCCTAGGTTGTTTTGTAGTGGTTCGAGTCTCGTGTATCGGGGACATTTGGTTATTAATTTTGTGACCCTATTTTGAAATTTCTGTAGTTTATTTATGTGCGTTTTGGCAGAGTACTCCCATGCTGGAGCTGCGTATAATAGGATGAGCTGAATTAGCATTTTATATAGTATAGCCTTTGTCTGTAAATTTAAGTTATCACTAGTGAGTAATCCTTTTAGTTCTTCAAGTCTACCAGTTGCTTTGCCTATTTGTGTGTTAATGTGTTTTTCAAAAGTTAATTTTGGATCAAGGATTACTCCTAGGTATTTAGCATGAGTATTCCACTGAATGTTGTTATGAAATAATGTGTTAATGTCTGTAGGTTTGCGTTTTCTGCGTGTAAAGTTAATAGCTTCACTTTTGTTTACATTTACCTTGATTTTCCATTTTGAGAACCATTTTTCAAGTGCTTTAAGGTGTTTTTGTAAGTATTTAGCTGCTTGATTAGGTTGCCAGCTATTTGCATAGATACAGGTATCATCTGCAAATAAGGCAATGTTGGTATTTGTGCTTTTAGGAATATCGTTTATATATATGCTGAATAAAGTGGGTCCAAGGAGTGAGCCTTGGGGGGACACCTGCTTTGATGCGTCTGGAGTTCTCAACTGACACATAAAAATTTCTGTTCGTTAAATATGACTTCAAAAGGCAGATCAAATTTTCGGGAAGTTTAATAGTTATTAATTTATATAGGAGGCCAGTGATCCATATTCTATCGAAAGCTTTTTCTACATCTAAAAATATACTACTAGTACTTTGATTTTTGTTGAATGCGTCTGTTATATGTTCTGTAAGGCGTACTAATTGGTGTGTTGTGGAGTTTTTACCTCTGAATCCAAATTGTTCCTTAATAAGAATGTTTTTGGAGGATAAATGTTTGTTTATTGTCTTAAGTATAACAGATTCAGTAATTTTGGCCATTGTGTTTAGAAGACTTATTGGTCTGTAGTTCTGGGGGAACTTTGGGTCTTTACCTGGTTTAAGAAGGCATACGACTCTTGCACAATAGAGCCCTCCTGGTTTAAATAGCAAAGCAACAACAGCGGAGCCTATTCATGAGGACTCGCGCGAATCCTGAAAGCCAATCAGTTTGAACTACTCAAACAGAGAAAGGGGCCTCGTGATTTTGAATGATAAAGCAAGCCAGGAATAATAGTAACAGCGCGCCTCTCATCTTCCCATGTTTGGAGACGCTGTAAAGAACTTAAAAAAATAATGCAAACAAAAAACTAGATACAGCTATATCACAATTACAATAAGATTAAACATACAATTTCCTATAATATACTATTTCCTTGCGGCAAGGATTTTCACTCACAGACTCATACACACACACATACATATGCAAAGAAATATAATTAATATAGTTACTTAAAATATATTTTATTACACTGTAATATAGTTATGATGGTAATTCCTTCATAACATAGTGTCTCGGTTTCGTCTGATTCCTGAACCTTAGTCTCGTTATCGGTTTTGGTCTTGAATTCGAGACGAGACCAAGACCAGTCTCGGTATCGGTACCATGTTAAACAGTTGCTTTTTGGAGCTTCGTTAAGATGAAACATGCTATATCCTATTTACTACATGAATGTGAAGCAGATAGCACACCTATAAGTTCCTGACCAAAATTCAACCAGCAGCCTATTTCCTCAATGCTCAGACGGTATTAATTTCGACGTGTTTTTTCTTGGAGGGGGTATTCCCACAATGTGCCGGTCTCCGTAAATGAATAATTACTCGTTAAGATAAATCAGTAGAACAATGTAACTATGCAGTTTCAGGACACTTACTTGTGCACTTGCCTGTAGTCGTATGGTTTAACAGTATGACTCTCGACAGTATCAATATTCATTCTCATGCACAGGTTATAGCGAGTGAACGGGAAGTTCTCTTTCTTGGTTAGTGAGTACCCCAGTTTTCCGAAGGGCTAGGAATAACGGGGAAGTAGGA